>JAABOM020000110.1:1196061-1212942 GCA_011800125.2 Solanum clarkiae | reverse complement strand
GATAAGGATTGCTAAAAATACACAAATATTTGAGTTAGATTGAATATAAAAAATACCTATTTTTTAACCAAAATAGGTTATAGGCCGGACAAAATTGGGTGTCAACAGATGTCCCTTTCTTTTTTCTTTTTTTCATATCTAATATCTTTTGCTTATGGGGCTTGATTTTTGAAATGAGGGCTTTCCAGATACAGTTTCTCTATCTCTATGAGGTATTGGTAATGTCTGTGTACGTTTATCTTCCCTAGACCCCATTTGTACAATTCCGCTAGATATGTTATTGTTGTTGTTGTTTGGTTTGTTTTGCGAGAAAGGAAATATTTTCTTGAAAAATAAAAATCTCTTCATCTTAATTTTTTATAAAAAAAATTGAATGGAGAGTGGTGCAGTTGAGGGTTAGAAGAGTGTGTTTATTTCTGAGAATCGCTTTGGATTTATATCAAGACAATCGACTATAAAAATCATTTATTTTGTGAACATACTGATGGAGAAATATTGAGAAAAAAAAAGAGATTTATCTGAGTTAAATTAAATCATGTATCACATTAATAATTAAATATTTAAGTTAATATGTTTGAATTTAAAAACTTGTTAGAACCATTTATTTTTTGGAAATTCCTTGAAAAATAAGATATAATCTTCTTGTCAAAATTGATTTTGTTCTCTAATCTCAAATTTAAACACATAATTAAACTTATCACAATGTTTCTGATCCTATGTTTCTCGAGACTATAACAACTCATTTTTCAATTCAATCAGCGAACTCAAATTACAACTTAAAATTCAAACAATAAAGTGATAACAACTATAACTAAGAAAGAGGATAACAACGTGACTAGAAGGAGATGAGATACTAGAATAGAGAAAGGAGATGAGAAATAACCATAGCCAAAGCTTCAAATAATTTGCATAATCCTTCTTTATAATCTCTAGTCCTTTTTAACCGTAGCTAATTAGGCTTGGATCCCAAATAAAACTGTGTAACATTTCACATGGCCCAATAATACTAGTTGGATCAATTTAAAGAAGAATGATTTGCTCAAATGACAAATATTAGATATGTTATTATGGATTGTAACATTAAATAATGAATTGCAAGTTCTAGCAATTACGAATTTTAACAATTTAATTATAAATTATAAATACCCATTTCATACCAATTATATACTCAAATCTGTCAGGATATATGTTTGAGCATGTAATTGATACGGATTGGCATGATGTATATATTTGTTATAACTTATAATCAAATTATTAAAATTCATAATTAATATTATGTAATAATATAATCCGTAATAAAATATCTAATATTTATCATTTTAACAAATCTTATTTTGAGAATAATGTAAAATATCCTAAAAGTGCAATTAAACTATCCTGCAATTTATTAGAAAAATCATATTAAAAAGGTAGAAAAGATAGAATATTCTTGCACCATTAGCATATTCTAAAGTCGAGATTATTGATTTTATATGACCATTTTAATTGAGTACTTAATTGGGTCGGGTCTTCTAATTCCTGAAGAATACGGGTTGATCCATAGAACTCGGCAAACCCCACGTTTTGCTATTAAATAACATTTAATTTTTTTTAAAAAAAATCACCAATTTTTTCATGATTTTCTAACCATCTCAAATTATTTGTAATTTTGTATATTAAAGATAATATTAATTATTTCTTTATTTTATTCTTGATAATAATTTGTCTTAAGGATTACAAATACTTTTAAGACTTTATTTATATCAAAAACTCCTTTTAATTGTTTTTTTAAAAAAACGAAACGCATAAAAGAGAAACACAGTAGATAATTTGAGAGGTAACAAGTATCAATTTCCTTTTTTTCTTCAACAAACTTTAGTAATCAATTAAAAACTTGCATGTTCAAAATTGAACGTAGCCAAAATAAAGTATTGAGATGACTGTGTAGGCTTATTGGAAAGATATGGTTAGGGAGAATGAATTCTGGATAAGGTAAGAGCGACAGTTGTGGTGGAACAAAATAAAGAAAAATGAGAATGAAATTATTTGAGTCACGGGGGCGGAGCCACCTATTGGTCAGAGATGTCAAAGTTGGCTATTATGTGCGTGAAGAGATAGAGAAGTAGATCGAAGAAGCATGAAGGAGAGATGATCACGTAAGATGTGACTCACCTACAACTTACCAAAAACATAGTTCTGGATAAGAGAATGTGAACATTGAGGATTAGGATAGACGAATAGATGATTAGTAGATAGTCGAGTGTTGATTAGTTTTTCTTGTCAATGTTATTATAATTACTCTCATGATATTACTTCAGTAGACGTTTAAACATGCAATTTCATCTCATGATTTTATTTTATGAGATGAAATTCCAAACTCACAAAAAAACTTGGTTTGAAAATGTTATTTTATGATTTCACATATTTTATATATAAAAATTGACCCACAAGTTTATATTGTGTGAAAATAAACTAATTATTTTATATATACATAATTTTTTTATGATAATATCAAAAGAATAATGAAATATGAACATATGATAGTAATGATATTGATTATGCTCAATTTTATTAAAGAATAATTCACAAATTTAATTTATATTTTTATTGAATTGAAGTTCGATGAGTAATATTTTTCTTAGAATAACTTTTTCATGGTGTATTATACTTTTGCTATTATATTTTACTTAATTTTTAAAAATTATATATAAAAAAAGAGATAATTTTAATAGTTCAAGCCAGATAGCAGCAATCACTCGAAATAGTTTCGCAATTTGTGATCTCTTTATGTTTATGAACAAACAATATAACTTAAAATTTTAAATTACATGTCCAAACAAAATTTTAATTTCACCTCATATAATTTTATATTACGATTTCATGTCACATCATCAAACAACTCTTTAATCTTCAATTTTATTATTACATGTTGTTTCATTTTGTTCCTTCTGCTTCGATTGTCATATTATCACTTGTCGTTATTATTAACTCTCTCTTTTATTTTTAATGTAACTTCATATTACCATATTTCCTTCTAATTTTTAATCTAATTGAATCGAAATTCAATCTAGAACTACATACACGTCATCCTCTCCAAATTCAATTTTCTTCGGATCTTCCTAACCAACAAATTCGGGTCAATTCACATGACCCGTTAACATCAATACCTAGAAATTTTCTACACTTCCTATTTACTAGGAAATCGCCTCCTTCCTCACTTTTTTCTCTTCACAAAAGGAAAAAAAAATAATCTCCGACCAAATTTTCCGGCAATGGCGGCCATGATCCGCCGGTTCAGATCTTCATCATTCAATTCTGTTTCCCTTATCAGTAGGTCTTTATCTACAGCAGCTGCATCTGAGACTGTGAAATCCCAATCTTACCCTCATAGTCCACTTCCTACAAGTGTTGAACCAAAGGGTAAATCTGTTCAATGGGTCTTTTTGGGTTGTCCCGGTGTCGGAAAAGGTACATATGCTAGCCGTCTTTCGACCCTTTTAGGGGTTCCTCATATTGCTACTGGAGATCTTGTTCGTGATGAGTTGAAATCTTCTGGTCCTTTATCAAAACAAGTATGTTCATCTTGTACATAGTTGAGCCGGTTTGTTCCTTTTTTCCCCATTAATTTGGGTCTATATGTCCAGTCAAATACTTACTTTTTGTAATTGATTACTTCGAGAGTCGATCAAAAACAGTCTTTTTCACCTCATGAAGGTAGCGATAAGGTCTGTGTACATCCTACCCTTTCTAAACTTTACTTATGGGTTTATTCAAGATTCGTTCGAGCCCTGAAAATAGTTCTACGAGGTAAAGCTGCGCACAATAGACTCTTGTGGTTGGCTATGCGAGCTTTAGTGCACCGGGCTGCCCCCTTTTCAAGATTTGTTTGTATATGTGTGTGTGTGTTAAATTTTTTGTTGCGTGGATACATTAAGAGTTGGAGATGGTGTTCATATGAGTTGCTTGTTTGCTGAATCTGACCATGGTGTTGAGATGAACTCAAAATCAGCTGTGGGATTGTAAAAATGTGAACTTTCTGATTCAATAATTATATTGCTCTTGGATAGGTCTTATCTGGTGCTAGTAAGGTTAGATCTATAGGACATGGTCTCCTAAGAAGGAGAATGGAGGAAGTGTTTATGTCATTAGGTGTCCAAGGAAGAGATGGAGGACCAAATATTGGGATAAGAATTCATTGTGATAGGGAATTGGGGTATGATAGACTAGATTGGATCTAATTCGGGAGGGAAAAGACCAAGAAAATTTGATCCATTCAGGTAATGTCTGGAAAGAAGTTTCTGACCTGTTATTAAACAATTTAGAGCTTTCATGGAAACTTTAATAATAGGAAGGAGACCTTATCCAGAGTTTACTTGCTCCTTTATTAAGCATGCTATATTGTTGTCAGAGGTTGAGATTGTTCCTACACTTTTGGGGAGTCTTTAGTCGCGATTGAGATTCATATACCAGTACACAATATAGACATATTCGTGAACTTTTTATTTATGTTTTAGTTTTTGTATAATATTAGCCTGAGATGATCTAAAATGGAGCAATATGATAAGCGAGGATACATATGGCCGACCCCAGCTTGAGTTTGGGTTGACGCATACTTGTTCTTGTTATATGCATTTCCAGCTTTATGGTGTTGCTTAATGAAGTTTGTTCATTTCTTGGTCCGCTTCATCCTCTTTCAGCTTGCAGAGATTGTCAACCAAGGAAAATTGGTTTCAGATGAGATAATACTGAATTTACTATCTAAGAGGCTTGAGAATGGGGAAGCTAAGGGTGAAACTGGATTCATACTTGACGGATTTCCCAGAACTGTGAGACAAGCAGTGAGTATACGTTTAATTTTCCTGTGTGAATCTCAATTTGTCTGTGCTTTACCTCTTGGCTACCATCTCCAAAACCATTATATGTTGAGATTGAAATGTTATGCTCTGGTTATCTGTGAGAAAATAAGTAGGCTAATCCCCTCCCTGTTTGTGGTGGCGGGGTTTGAAAGATGATAGAAGGTGATATCAAAAGTCTACTTCCTATTCTAGTCACTTCTCCAAATACATCCGTGTAATGATGTAGTCTCAGTTTATGTCAGAGGTTCAGACAAAGTTTTGTGCTAGTTCTATAACTTTCGTGTCTAATTCTGCATCAGGAAATATTGACTGAGGTGACGGACATAGATTTGGTGGTTAATCTCAAGCTTCCAGAACGGGTCTTGGTTGAGAAATGCCTTGGCCGAAGGATCTGCAGTGAATGTGGAAAGAATTTCAACGTGGCATCTATAGATATCGCAGGTGAAAATGGGGCTCCTAGAATCCGCATGGCTCCACTTAATCCACCCTCGCAGTGTATATCAAAGTTAACCACTCGAGCAGATGATACAGAAGCTATTGTTAAGGACAGACTTAGTATATACTGGGAAAAGGTATTGTTCCCAACACGAGTAAATATTCTGAAAACAGCAATTTTTTCTTCGAATATAGTTCTAGTTATCGTTAGTCAACAGTCATTGAGCATCTATACTATTACCATCTTTCTCAAGAAAACAAAAAAGTAGAACAGCTGTATGTATGATTTCCGTTTTCTTTTTATGATTGCAGAGTCAGCCTGTTGAGGACTTCTACCGGAGCCAAGGAAAGCTACTAGAATTTGATTTACCGGGAGGCATCCCAGAATCATGGCCTAAGTTGCTGGAAGTTCTCAACCTCGACGAGCAGGAATTTAAACTGTCTGCTGCAGCTTAGTTCCCATTAGCTGCTTTGCATGTGTGCGCGCGCTTAACAATTTTGCAGAAAAAGAACATATTCATTGGTTTACCTTCTTCTATTTTCTCTTTTGCTCAATTCAAGTCAAATAACAAACCTTTTGAGTGTACTTGAAGCCGTAAAATTACGGTGGCTACCTTTGTTGAATTTCGATTTTGATTTCGTATGGAAGAGGTCTGTTGTACCATAGTTTCAGCAAGAATTATAAAGATTATTTTTTCCATTGTGTAATAAGGTTATAATTAGTAATGACACATTCTGATTACTTTTATCACTTTTATATGACTGATATGATTTTATTAGAGCCGAGGGCGTTTCGAAAATAACCTCACAAGGTAGAGGTAAAGTTAGTATTCACAACACTTTTTTCATACTCCAGATTTTATTCATGGAATTACATTACATTGAGTATGTTAGTTACTTTTTTGGGTAAATGTATAAAACACACGTCTTATGTGTCAACCAAAATTTCTCAGTCATTGACATACGCATAGGTTTTTTTTTTTTCTCGTCTTGCTTTCTTCATGCGATATTTAGTATCTTTATTGGAGTCTGATTATTTTAGATTTGTATTGCGTGAGGCTTTGCTTATGGGTTTTGAGATGAGGGTTCACAGGAAACAGCCTCTCTACTTTTATAGTAGTGGTAAGGTCTGCGTACATTCTACCCTCCTCAGACCCCACTTGTGGGATTTTACTGGGTATGTTGTTGTTGTTGTTGTATTGCGTGAGGCTTTATTTGGAGGGAAATATTCTCTATCAAGAATTTTTTTATATTTGAAACTCGAAATTCGAGATCTTTAATTAAGGGAGGAGTAATTCCATTCATTGCATGATATCTTTGATAGCGACATATGCATAAATAAGTTAGGTATTTGTACAATAGTTTCTCTTTACTTTATCGTTGGACCTAACTCCGAACCTAATAGTTTGATCTTGTACTATTGCTTGAATTCTCTCATCTTGCATTTGCTTACTCTTCTATATGGATCGAAGGATGATCAGTTAATTATTTTTATTATTATTCTTTGTTATTATATATATCTATATATATGTTAAAATTTATATTTTGGATTCGTCTCGATTGCAAAGAGAGGAAAAAAAACTATAAGGAAAAAACAAAAAACGTGCTTAGAGTTTTGGTTTGTCACATCAACATTGTTTATTTTGTTAAGGTTTGAATAGACATTAAAATGAATAATTCAACTAATCTTTTGGGTCATGGAAAATTCTAGATTTATCCAAACTAACAATCTAGAAAAAGAAACGTGGCTAATTAAGAATAAAGTATGAAAAGAAAGGGTAAAAGAGGAAGTACATAAAAAATTAATGGATTAGGATAAGTCTTAGATCAATTATTAAAGTGATAATTAGGACAAAACGAAAAACACTTTCATTTTAAATTATTTGTCCTATTTTAACTTGATATAGAGGTTTAAGGTAATAATTTTTTTCAAAATCTTATGATCTTAAAGTATGTCAAATATTTGTCTTAATTATGTGATTTTAAATATATCACGTGAAAAGTTAAAATTAAAGAATTACTTAAAAAGAATTAAAACAGACTAAAAAGAAAAATAAGACAAACAAATTAAAATGAAGAAAGTACACCCTCATTTCCTAAATACTTGTCATCCTTACTAATATAGATATTCTACGACAATCTCATATAAATAACTATACGATGTCATACTGCCCTTAGATTTAATAATTCTGACATTCATCTTCGATCTTTATACCTTTTTATTTTGGGATGTGATGTTATATTTAGAAATAATTTTGACAAATTTACAATAACAATATTAATAACATACTTAGTAAAATTTCACAAATAAAATCTAGAATTTATATACGCATATTTTATCATCACTTTATAAAAATAAAAAAACTATTTTTGAAAGACGCACAACTCAAATATATCGACCCAGAAAACTTTTGTGACTTTAGTTTTGGCAAGTGGCTCATTTGTTGATCTTATGGTTGATATCAATTTGAAGCCTTTGCCTAAAGAGATATTTTCCTTTTGCATTTCTGCCTAACCACATGGCAAAACTATAGTGGGCTTGCTACAATATTTTAAGTTATCTAAAAATTATAATTTTAGAATCTAAAATTATAATTTTTGTACTAATTTATTCACTAATTCTAATCATTATTTCAAGAGGAAAAAATAAATAATCTCACAAAACTTAAGTATTTATTCAAGTGAAATGAAGCTTTAAATATTTTTTCTATTCAGTATCGCAAAATTCATGTCCAAATATTTACTTAAATTTTGATATTTCATAGTATTCTTTTTTTTTTTCAAATTTTATTTAAAATATTATTTGATTATACATCTGAGTGATTTTTGAAAAATTAATTTTGATCCCGGGTGTTTTTGGTATGAAAGGAAATATATTTCACGATTTTTTTTTTAAAGAAGTGATTTTCTTACTTATTTTACCATGTTTGATTGATAAACATAAGATATAACTCTCTCCATCTAATAATAATTGTGCATTATTGATTCTACACATTTTTTAAGAAATTATAAATAAAACAGTAATCTTACCATTTCTCAATTGTAACTAATTATAAAGATAAATTAGGAATTAAATGCTTAATTTTATAAATTGGACAAGTATTGTTGGATATCTATTTTTCGTATAGCGGGTGGACAAAATAATTATTTTAAAAATATTTTTGTATTTGAGCTTTACTGTAATATTAATATCATCTCAAATAACTCAGCAATTGCCACGTGTCCAGCTAAATCTTTTACGTCGCGTCTTAGATTTTTTGTCCATGTAAGCAATGCTTACCTGGAAAAATCTCTGCCCACGTGGAATAATCTTGTCCTACGTGGCGCCTTACTGGCCTGCAATATGTCCACGTCATCATCTTGGAAACTTCCAAGACTTTCTTCTCCTTCCATCCCCTGCTCCTGCAAAAAACTACTTTTGGATTACAGCAAAATTTCCTTCTGTTTCTGAAAATAAAGTAATAATCTTTTATTTTTCTTGATTTTTTTTTTTCAATTTATCTTCATACTTTTCACTTTGAAGTTCATTTCTTGAACCACTTTGCTTTATTTCCATCTGGGGTTGATGTATTTTTTTCTGTCATGGTGAAATGAGCTTTGTGGCTGTTGATTACTTCAAGGTGAATTTCTGTTATCTTTGTTAGTATTGTTGTTAAATCTGTATATTCAAGTCTCTGTGTTATTTTTCCCTTTACGGTATTTGTAGCTTGTTTCTTTATGTTGCAAAGATTTGATTTTTTGAAAATCTAACCTTGTTGTTTGGATCAGGTTACGTGCATCTCGACTAATTTCCACCAAATCACTTAGTGTTTTTTTGTCTTCGTTGGGATTTGAATATGAGGGGTCATGGTTCTTGACCTACTTCATTGGCTAGTAGGCTAAGTTGCATGGACCTTTCACTTTCAATGCCGCATTCGTGTTGGGAATCCAACACACACTTGCTGAAACTTTTGAAGAGTCCGAGCAACATAGCTAGTAGGCCATAGGACACATCCTTGAGTGCTGTCAAGATTTGATTTTTCTGACTGTTGAGGCAAGTTTATGTGATGAGTGTATGGAAATTAAGGGTTTATCTATTTTGCTTAAGTTATGTGTGTTAAGCTGCATTTGAGTTTTCCATTCAAGTCAATGTCTTTTGGGCATTTGAAGATTTTGCTTTATGTTGTCAAGATTTGATTTTTCTGGTGGTGGAGGCAAAGTTTTCTGAAAGGTAGGGGTAAGGCTGCATACACACCACCCTTCCGAGACGTAACTTGTGAGATTACACTGGTATGTTGTTGTTATTGAGGCAAAGTTTATGTGTTGTTATTGAGGCAAAGTTTATGTGTTGTGTTTGAGGCGAAGTTTATGGGTTGTCGTTGAGCAAATTAAGGGTTTATCTTTTTTTGGTTAAGTTATCATGTTTGGTGCTATGCAATTGAATCATATGCTTATTGTTACTTCTCCATTCCTAATTTACGTGATGGTGGTTGACTGGGTTCCCAGGAAATAACATCTCTACCTCTGTGAGGTAATGGTAAGGTCTGCGTACATTTTTCCCTCCCCAGACCCTACTCGTGGGATTCCATTAGGTATGTTGTTGTTTGACTGGGCACGGAGTTTAAGATTTGATTTTTTAATAAATCTAACCTTGTTATTTGGATCAGGTTACATGCATCTCGACTAATTTCCACCAAATCACTTAGTGTTTTTTTGTCTTTGCTGAGATTTGAATATGAGGGGTCATGGTTCTTGACCTACTTCATTGACTACTAGGCCATAGGACACAACCTTGAGTGCTGTTAAGATTTGATTTTTCTGACTGTTGAGGCAAGTTTATGTGTTGAGTGTATAAGGGTTTATCTGTTTTGCTTAAGTTATGTGTGTTAAGCTGCATTTGAGTTTTCCATTCAAGTCAATGTCTTTTTGCCATTTGGGCATCTGAAGCTTTTGCTTTATGTTATCAAGATTTGATTTTTCTGATGGTTGAGACAAAGTTTTCTGAAAGGTAGGGATAAGGCTGCATACACGCCACCCTTCCAAGATGTAACTTGTGAGATTATACTGAGCATGTTGTTGTTGTTGAGGCAATCTGAAAGGTAGGGGTAAGGCTGCATACACGCCACCCTTCCGAGATGTAACTTGTGAGATTATACTGATCATGTTGTTGTTGTTGAGGCAAAGTTTATGTGTTGTCTTTGAGGCAAAGTTTACGTGTTGTCTTTGAGGAAATTAAGGGTTTATCTTTTTGGCTTAGGTTATCATGTTTGGCGCTATGCAACTCAATCATGTGCTTATTATTACGTCCCCGCTCCTAATTTACGTGATGGTGTTTGACTGGGCACGAAGTTTAAGAATGAAAGAATGATGGTGTTATTCTTTTTTGGATGGACTAAAAAGGGAATAATGTCACATAAATTGGGAGGGGAGGAGTATTATTATTCTGTGTTGTTAATGTTAAGAGTTTGGATTGTGAAGTGACATCCATTGATACTCTTGTTCTGATCATACAGGTAGGGGATGGACAATTAGGCCTTTGAGGAATTCTTAGGTAAAGCCTTACAACGGTTTGTTTTAATTTAATGTCCCTTTTTGTTTGCATATTGACGATTAACTTAGCACTTCAATGCTGTTGGTTTTAACATTTCAAATTTGGAATAGGTTTATATTTGAAGAATTTGGGTTCTTGACGAAGAAGATATGTGCTCTTTCTTTTCATTGACAAGGATTTATCAAAGGTTTTACTGCCAGTCCAATATTCCCTTTTCCTTATCATCAGTGTTTCTAAATCTGGTTGACAGGCCGTGTTTCAATGACGATCGAGGGTGACGGTGACAAAGAATTGCCAGATGAGGACGAAGAAACTGGCAATAGACTGGTGCATGAGGGAAAAAATGTAGTTAAGGATCGTGAGTTCGAGGTTGAGACTGTTAATGCTGATGTACAAGGTGGGGTTGTGGGGACGTTACAAACTAAAGTTTCGCAGTTGCAACATCATGAACAGACTCAAGAAATAGTAAATGGTTGGGAAAGATTTCTTCATGTTACGTCCATTAAGGTGCTGCTGGTGGAGAATGATGATTCTACGCGACACATTGTTACTGCTTTACTTCGAAATTGCAAATATGAAGGTCTGTTTCTTCTTCATTTTTCCTTTGTTTGCATGTGTTTCTCTTTTTCTTTACGAGTTCTGTTCATCGTATTAAATATGTTAAGTTGAATTGTTTTTATTGTCTGCATATTCAAGAGCTACGATGTTGTAGCTACATCAGGATTCGTGCTTGAATAAATGCTGAATAGACCTCACTTGAGCTGCCTAGTGCATTGTTAATCTTCCTAATCAGCTAGAATGATTGCTTCGTAAAGGGGTTAGAGAGGTTGGGTATATTGGATTAAGGTTAACCAATAATCGAAGAGCAACTACAATTGAAGAGCTAGAAATATCTTCAATCAATCTAGTTAAAGTAACCTGGACTTGAACATTGATAAAATGTAGTCTTGTTGAGTGTCGATAAGATATAACTACCCTAAAAAATTTGGCAGTGTTCGTCCAGGTGATGTCTCAAGTTTCATCGCATGTGATGTTCAGTTGAGAAAATATTTCTTGTTCAGTAAATTGATAAACTTCAGTCGAAACAGCTTAACTGAGTGGCCAATATATCTTACTTGGTTACTACTTTACCATCTTTATGGCTCTTATAATCTCTATGTTAATTGGTTATTTGCAGTTATACAAGCAGCTAATGGATTGGAAGCCTGGAAGATACTAGAAACTCGTACCAATCAAATCGATCTAGTGTTAAGTGAGGTGGTAATGCCTTGTTTATCAGGCATAGGCCTTTTATGCAAAATCATGAGCCACAACACACACAAGAACATTCCTGTTATCTGTAAGTAATCTGCTGTTGTGAAACTTCTACTTGCTCCCGTTTCAATTTTAAGTGTCTTAGTTTGATTAGGCACGGAGTTTAAGAAAAATCTTACAGTTTGGCTTTTGTTTTTCACATTTATCCCATTTCATCCATACCTGATGAGGGTAATGTGCAGTGATGTCATCTCATGATTCAATCGGTTTGGTCTTCAAGTGTCTGTCAAAAGGTGCAGCAGACTTCCTGGTAAAACCTATACGAAAGAACGAGCTAAAGAACCTGTGGCAGCATGTCTGGAGAAGATGCCAAAGTGTAAGCCACCACTATCTTCAGTCAATAATGAGAAAGAATTTGTTTTGTAGCCCTCTACCTTCAGTATAGAACATGCAATGACGGCTTTAAAACTAGTCGCTGATATATGTCTTTCCCCTCTATTCTTGATTCATTTCCATTTCTCAGTCTAGTGGAAGTGGAAGTGGGAGCGGAACACAAATCCAAAAATCCATAAAGTCGAAGAGCAGCGAACAATCAGGCAACAATAGCGGTAGCTATGATGGGGAAGATAATCAGGGAAATGCTCCTCTTAGAAATGTAAGTGATGATGGAAGTGACACACAGGTATTGCAATTTTCTTCCTCTTTCATAGTTCATCTTTTTATACATATTGGGATGATAACGATTCACTCGGGCATGTTGCAATTTTTTATATTATGTCAGAGATTTGATTGAAGTGAACGTTTCATTGTTCCTTGGAAATGAGCATCTCAAAACATTCGAATCCTTCTATACCTTGTTATCTGTTTGATTGTTTAGCTCTTGCTGTTTAAGTAAGACAAATAGATATCGTTATGCAGACTTTCTGCAGATTGTGTTTTCAAGTTGGTTATTTAAAGTCCTCCTAAGCTTAATAAAATCATTGAGAGTCATTTTCAACCCTTTTTTGCTGCCACGTCTTTTAAACTGTCTGCGCTTCTTTCATTTGTGAAGTAGCAGTTAGTCAATGCAACTTTCGACGCTCCTCATGGGTCATTGGAAACAGTCGCTCTATGTTTTTAAACATAGGGGTTAGGCTGCGTACATCCGACCCCCCCTCACCCCGCAAGGAGCGAGAGCCTTTTGAGGCACTGGGGTATGTTGTTGTTGTTGTTGTCTTTTAAAAAACCGATAGTTCTTTATAGAAAGTTAATGAGCTATGGGAAAGGGCAAAGAATCTGTTGTCCTAAGGCTATATTGTTGCTTGCATTCGATAAAAGCAAGTTGGTGAGGTAACAATTCTGCGTCTTTTCATCTATTGTTATTGCATCAATGCTGCAAGACTAGAAACATAAAGGAAGTGGAGATGAGTTGTACTAATTTATCATAGTAATGGCTGGAAACTAAGGAAGAGTTTGCGTCTGCAATATCACCTTTTTCTTTGGCACGAACCAGCATTATGTTTTCCTGCTTCTTCTATTGTATTTTTTTTAGCTTGTCGAAAAAGGAAACTTTTTTAGCCTCTCTCTGAAGGGTAAATAGCAATAGGAAAACCACTATGCTATGTGTTCTTACTTCTTTGGAGGTCTCATTATCTTGCATGATTTATCATAGTAGTTCTTCGTATGCAGTATCAAATTCTCAAACGTTAGTTAACATCGGAAATCCAGAGAGTTTATGTGATAAGTATTCTTTTTTACACTCACTATAAAACTTCTATTTTGCAGAGTTCTTGGACAAAACAAGCTGTTCAAGTTGATAGCTCTCAAGCAGTGTCTCCATGTGATCAAACACCTGAGCATGGAGGCAGCTCTTCTGCGCACGTTATCCGTTCAAATGTAGAAACCTCTTCTCAAAAGGAGGCACAAATGAAGCCCTCAATAGATTGCCAAGAACCTGGTAATGACTATGACTTATCCCTTTTTTCGTTCTTCCGTTCTATTTTGTTTGCTGACTGACATGTATCGTGCATGTTCCGTTAAAGATAACACCGGAAAAGGCAAATCCTTTATCGCCAACTCACTTAGAGATCCAGTGTTAGAGCCTAAAAATGCCATCGAGCTTCCAGTCGAACATCTTGACTCAAGACCTAAGACTGCGCTAGAAATAGATCCAAATGCAAGTAGTTTGAAGATGGACATAAAGAAGGAAAACCGAATTGGTAATTGTCCACTCAGTGAACATCATGTCGCGACTGTTGGGGTGTCTCATCCTCAGATGGACAAAAGAGAATTGAAAAAAGTTGTGGATGCATCAGAACTCGATAATACGTCCTCCAATGACTCCAAACTCTGTGTCATTGAGCTAAGCTTGAAGAGGTTAAGAGGTCTTGGAGAATCAGGGATAACTTCTCAAGATGATCGCAATGTTTTAAGGCGATCAGAACTTTCAGCTTTCTCAAGGTTGGGAGACAAAAACTACCTCTTATGCTTTCTTAGCTACAGTTATATGCTTTCTAGAGTATCTTTTACTTTCTTTCTTGAATGGAATGTTCGGAGTTTTATCTTTCCTAGATGGTTGTATGATTTTGCAGGTATAATTCATCCTCGAATCTTACAAGGACTCCTAACGTGATCACTCGAAGTAGTTCTTTAATTGAGAATAACCTGGAAATGGCGAAGAATAATCCAGTGCATGATGTTGAAGCTCAAATGAGCAAAAAACTTCTTCCAGAAAGCTCTCACTACGTTGTAATTCAGCACCCTCATCAGCAGCGCAACCATCATGAATTCAACCATGACAATTTGTCATTAAAGAAACTGGGTGTGGATGGTCCACATTGTGCTTCATCAAACATTCTGGCTGGTTCTTGTGAAGGCAGAAGTGCTTCTGGGAGTAACCACGGAAGCAACGGACAGAATGCAAGCAGCAATGCCGAAAATGCTGGAGGCACAAATGAGAATAATGATACTGTGTTAGCTAGCACAAGTAGAAGTGGTGGTGATGCAAGTGGCTGCGGTTCTGGAAATACAAAGGATTCTTTCAAACTTGTGAGAGCAGCTGCATTAACCAAATTCCGTCAGAAGAGGAAGGAAAGATGCTTTGAGAAAAAGGTAAATAGTAAATACAATGCGATACCATTATGACGATTATATATTTAACCTGAGGTCATCATATGAACTAATAAACTTCAAATCCTAGCTCGACGAGCCCATAGAGAATCACATTGTATAGCTAGACTAGTTGGTAAAACTAATACTTTTCTTCCTTGAAACATTGTCTATTAGGTTCGTTACCAGAACAGAAAGAAACTAGCAGAGCAACGACCACGTGTTCGAGGACAATTTGTACGACAGATAGAGCAGAACAACACAACTAATACTGCAGATGAATGAGTCAAATCCATTTTTCTTGATCATGTTCACAAAAGGAATCTTTTTCTGTGCAGCAAAAACTTAATTTTTCTCGGCGTATTGCAAGAAGAACAATCATTGAGTTATTATAGGAGGAAATTCTGTTTTTCAAAGGAATAGCCTTCTATAATAGTAAACAAAAGTACTTAATACTGTTCATTCCTGTGTTTATTCTGTTCATGACCTGTTGACAGTTGAATAAGTTTATTTCGATCACTATGAAACTTTGTGTTCATCGTTAATACACAGAGAGACACTTTAACTTGGCCTCAACTGACAACTAAATGCTCCAACTTTGAAAATACACATCTAGATATTTCAACTCGTTCCCATTGTGTCTCGCCTCAAAGTTGACGTGACACATAAATTTTGGAGGTTTCTAGATGATCATTTTGTAAGCTGGAGTGTTTAACTGACACAGTATAGACGAATTGAGATGTCTAGATATGTATCCTCAAAGTTGGATTGTTCAGTTGTTAGTTGAGGCAACTAATATTGGATTGAGTATAGATTGATTGAAAAAGGTCTATCAACTCAAGAAGAACTATTTTTATTAGTCGTTTTTTTTGCTCCCTTTCCTTTCCTTTCTTTTTTGGCATATCTAGTTTATTCTGCTTATGGATTTTTGAGATGAGAGTTCTCAGGAAACAACCTCTCTACTTCTATGAGGTAGTGGTAAGGTCTGGGTACATTCTACCCTCCCTAGACCCCACTTCTGGGACTCCACTAGGTATGTTGTTGTTATTGTCTCCCAATCGGCGTTTGGTATCTGCATTGGGCTTGGCTAAACCCGGATTCGAGCCGAGACGTCCCACATTGGAGGTAAAGCGCTCCTTAGCAAAAGCGACTCCGTATCTAGGGTGCAAGAAGAACTATTTTTCTGTTAGTTTTGAGAATGTTTCTTTTTCATACCATAGGAATGAGGTAAAAATGAGATTAGGCATAAAAGATCCAATAGACCATGTTTGGCAATACAATTTTCTGCATATCCATGACTAAAGTCATCTGGGATTACTCGTTAACAATTGATCAAATTTGATAGATTCGCCCTCGGAAACAAGAACGTAAAGTAGGTTAGGAGCATGTATGGATACCAAAACCAAAGGTGAAGGTTCTTATTCCTTCTTTTGTGCAACTTAGTTGAATGAAGGATTCAAATACCTTCAAAAAGAAAATTTATCCTAGAAGATTCAACAATTATAATAATTTTTCCGTTATAATTTACGTGACACCATTTGACTGAACACAAAATTTTAGAAAGAAAGAAGAAAGGACTCCTAAAATTTGTCGCCTTGTGGTTAAAACAAATCTTAGACATTTACGTTGCTATGAATCATTTAATTAAGGATAACAGATATTTTACATTTTACAGTTAAGTTATTTCTAATTATAAAAAAGTGATGATGTTTTCGAGACAAATCGTCAATATATATATGT
>JAABOM020000110.1:1163812-1193807 GCA_011800125.2 Solanum clarkiae | reverse complement strand
CAATATCCAAAATGTGAGTTATACTATAATGAAAACAAGACCTGTCGAACTTTAGTCAACTCCACAAAATTTCTTCAATAAAAAATGAGGTGCTTTCTATTGGACATCCAAGAGTTTCAACTTCTATTTTACCATCAAAGTTTCACGAAGTTATCTTGCTATGCAAATTTTAGCTTCTCTTTTTTCTTTTTCAAAATGTTCAGTCAGGTGACTGTAGGAAGTTTTCATTTCTAAATGGACCTGGTAATGTGGGAACAGGTCGATAAGGAATAATAACGAGTGTTGCGTAGTAGAAATGAATTCTTGGTGATGTTTCCTTTGTTATCTAATCCAATCATGATGTTCTTAATGTTTCTTGGATGAGTGTCATATTAGAAAATTTGTAGAAAACACACAGTTATTGAAACTGCACAATTTCCGAGTAAATCAAGTAGTTATACCAAGTTCTGTATCATGCATTTCCCATGATTGGACTGATTAAGAAGTGATCTAGATCTTTTCCCCAGCTTCTTGATCACTCAATTGGCTATGTTTGATGTTTTTGAACCTTAATTGTTTGGTTTCAGTTCCATGTTTTTCTTCCCTTTTTTAATTTCTGTTTTGGTTTCTTGTTCAGAAAAGTTGAAGGCAAAGAATCTGGTAGGCTCAAAGGAGTATGTTAAGGATGGTGAGTCTGGTCAAATTGCAGCCAAGATTTTTACATTTCGTGAATTAGCAGCTGCAACAAGAAACTTTCGAGGTGATTGTCTTCTTGGAGAGGGAGGATTTGGAAGAGTATATAAAGGGCGCCTCGATTCCACTCAGGTCTTTTTCCGTCACTTTTTTTTAAACGATGGAATTTTGTTGAATAACATAATGGAGTTTCCTTTTTAGTCTCCAGTCTGTTTGTGCTCTCAATCCACAGATGTTGGTTGAACTCACTTTTTGCTTGCATAGTGTTCATGAGGGACATTGGAATTGTTTTCACTATTTAATTTCCTTTCTTCTTGCATCGTATTTTATTCCATTTGTTATAATTAGTCAGCTTATAGGCTCATGTCCCAGGTTTGAACCCTGCCATAGACAAAAAGCCTGAGATTATCCACCAAGTTTCATACCGTTTACCACTGGCCGTTGGTAATTTTTCGGTTATGAAATATCTGTTCAATAATATAATGATGACAATGATAACATCAGTTTTATTGTTATCACTATAGCTATTATTTTACTTATTTTATCTTTGTGTACTGTGCGTTATGATATTGCTCTGGGCATCTAAGATCTGGGCTGGAGCTATGGTTTGATGCCTTTTCTCATTTATTTTCTATAGATTGTTGCCATCAAGCAACTCGATCGTAATGGATTGCAAGGGAACAGGGAATTTCTTGTTGAAGTGCTGATGCTGAGTCTGTTACACCATCCTAACCTGGTAAATTTAATTGGCTATTGTGCTGATGGAGATCAAAGACTTCTAGTTTATGAATATATGCCGCTAGGATCCTTGGATGACCATCTTCACGGTAATTTCTCTTTTAGTAGATAACCTCTTCCCTTCTGTCTGCATTTTCGGATGAAATTTTGATTTAAATCAAGTATTTGCAGATCTTACGCCCGGTAAGAAAGTGCTTGATTGGAACACGAGAATGAAAATTGCAGCTGGAGCGGCAAAGGGCTTGGAATATTTACATGACAGAGCAAGCCCACCTGTAATATACCGTGATTTAAAATGCTCCAACATTTTGCTCGGTGAGGGGTATCACCCGAAGCTATCTGACTTTGGATTGGCTAAGTTGGGGCCTGTAGGAGATAACACTCATGTCTCTACTAGGGTCATGGGTACTTACGGGTACTGTGCACCAGAGTATGCCATGACTGGTCAGTTGACGTTAAAGTCGGATGTTTACAGCTTTGGAGTCGTTCTCTTGGAGATCATCACCGGCAGGAAAGCAATTGAAACTTCAAAAACTGGAGGAGAACACAATCTGGTTGCATGGGTAAGATATTTTCTGATTATATTCCCTCCATTTCAAGTTGTTCATCGTACTTTCCTTTTTAACTCAAGAAAGCCTCATCAAGTGTCCTAGCAAAAATGGGATGTGGACTAGCGATATTTTATTTATTTTTTGCGTGGGGGTGGTAAGTTCTGTGCACATTTTACCCTCCCCAGACCCCACTTATGGGATTCCACTAGGTATGATGTTTTGCGTGGGGGTGAGAGAGGGGTACATATTGTTTTTGCTATTAGAAAACCAATTTATAGAACCAACTTCAAAGATTATAGCCATCCTCTCCTTTCCAGGCAAAACCGTTGTTCAGAGATCGGAGAAAATTCTCACAGATGGCTGATCCGATGCTTCAAGGCCAATATCCAGAAAGAGGTTTGTACCAAGCTCTAGCAGTTGCAGCAATGTGCGTTCAAGAGCAACCCAACATGCGTCCAGTCATAGCAGACGTTGTCACAGCTTTATCTTACCTTGCTGCACAAAAATTTGACAGTGATACTCAGGAAGCTCAAAACTCGCGCTGGACACCTGCTACTCCACCTAGAACAAAACGTGATGGTGATAAACAACAAAAGGGTGGAAGTTATGAACCTAGATCGTGATAGAAAGACTTGACGAGTTACTCTATGAACAAGTACATAATATCAAGACGAGTGACCTCTTCGATAACAGCTATTTCAGTCCAAACGACAATCAAATGTACCTCTAGTAGCACATTTGTCATGACCATCGCCAAAATTTTGTACCTCGGAAGTCAGACTAGCTACAGTTATCTTCCCTGATATGGAGCATGCTTTTGCATTCCTGATTAATCATCTGAGTACGTAGTCGATTCGTGTTAATGTAGTGTATGGTTCTGGTCATTTCTTGGTAGCCCTGCATAGGTTGGGAAGGTATTGTTGTTGTACAAGCAGGCACACCTTATTGTATTGTGAAAAAAAGCAAATTCATGTAAAATTACAGAATTTGTGTGTATTTATATTCTTTTTAGCCATATCTTTCTAGGGTGTCAGATATGTATGTGACATCCCATACCAAGGACAGGTCAACAGAAGGACGGACAGACTTTTAGGCTGACAAGCTTACAATCCAATAAACCGTTCTTTCTATAATCTAGAATTCATAAACTCAAAGTTCTATCGTCAATATTTGTGACTTGACTGATTCAGAGTAATGGACCAGTTAGACCTATTCAAAAAAGTAAAGGGAAGGTAGATGTCACACTTAGAAGAATATTTCTAAGACTTATTCCCAAGGAATTCTCCATTTTAGCCTCACCTTCATATACTGTATCTTTTTACAATTTGATGGGACTTTCTTTGTTTCCATTAAATATAATGAAGTTAAATATTTGACAACACTTATGTTGTTCAAACTCTTCAAGAATATCACCTTATATCTATGTCAACATGTGCCTGTTGGCAGTTTTGAAAAGTCCGAGCAACATAAAGTTAAAAAAGGGCAAGACAAGTGTATTAAAGTTCTCGTTATGCGCAGGGTTCGGGGAAGGGCCCGACCACAAAGGTCTATTGTACACAACCTTATCTTGCATTTCTGACAGAGATTGCTTCCAAGGCTTGAACCCATGACCACCTGATGACATAACAACAACTTTATCAGTTACTCCAAGACTCCCTCGCATAAAATCTTAAAGAACCAAAATTATTCAGTGCATACTTAAAAGGACTATTTTGTCATTTTTCTCCATTTTCATATAAGGAAAGTACATAGGAAATTATATCAGATGACTTTTCATCCAACAATTGGACCAATGAAAGCTAATAATTTTGTCATATTGTTGACATTTTGTTTTTTTGTTTTTTGTTTTTTTAAAAAGAATTGGGGTAGGAGAAGGGGAAATGGAGAGGGGATTACAACGTGGGAATCGGATCCTCATCAACAAGGTGAGAGTTCAGTTAGCCAACCAACTGAGCTACTAAGATTCTCCCATTGACATTTTGTTTAGCTAGGCTACTCTTGTATATTTTTTCCATTTGTGACACAAGGCTAAGAACTCATTTTACCTTATGGAGGAAGTTCATATTGCAGAAAAAAATTTTAAATTTGAGGAATTAGCCAATGCAACAAGAAACTTTCTAGATGATTGTCTTATTGGAGGAAGCAATGGAAGAGTATACAAGGGGCAGCTTGATGAACAGGTAATTATATACCTTTTTTTCTTGTATCATCATGTTGGATACGACAGATCGCTTAGTCATGTTCATCTTCAGTGCAAGAATGCTTGATCGGTGAGCTATTACGACTTTTTAGAGGTGGTTGATACTAGACAAACCTCCTAGCGGTCTCTGTACCCTTACCTCCTTACTCCTTTATTTCTGAGTGGTCATTTGATCCCACTAGTATCCTTTTCCTTTGGAACGTGAATTGAAGAGTAGATCTTTTAGCCCCTTATCGCCTTGGAGAGAAATAGGACTATTCAAAGGAGCTGGAGTATTGCTCGTTTTGGCCCAACAAACCTTATAAATTTATCTCTTGGGCTACGTCATCATCAAGCCCAAAAGCGCACGTATCATGTGAACTTGTATTATGTCTTATAAAGCTATTCACTTTCCTCTCTCTCTCTCTCTCATTCTGATGTAGAATTCACCTAAGGTATCATGTGTAACCCTTATTAAGAATCTTGCTAGCCCAGAAGCCTGTCAGTCCTTCTCTATAAATCCCCCTTCGTCGTCCTAATGCACTTTTACCATGTTTTCCCCTTAAAAATTGGATGGAACAAAGTTATCAGTTGTAGAATTTTGACTACTGGACTGTAGTAGTGTTAGGTCTGCGTACACTCAACTCTCCTCAGACTTCACGTGTGGGAATACATTGGATATGTTGTTGTTGAAGTCTATTTTGATACTTTGATTTACAGGTTGTTGCCATCAAGAAAGTTGATCCAAATGACAAGAAGAAATTTCTTGTTGAAATATTGATGTTAAGTCACTTACACCATCCTAATATTGTACCTCTAATTGGTTACTGTGCTGATGGGAATCATCAGAGACTTTTGGTTTACAAATACATGCCACTAGGGTCATTGAAACACCATCTTCATGGTAATCTTCAGGTTATTCATAACTCTTTTTTCGCGATATTTGACCATTTCAGATGAAGATATGGTTCTTTTCTACAGATCTTTCACCTGATAAGAGTGGACTCAATTGGGACACTAGAATGAAAATTGCTCTTGAAACAGCAAAGGGGTTGGAGTACTTACATGATAAAGCACAGCCATCGGTCATACATCGTAAAATCAGCTGTTCAAACATCTTGCTTGATGAGGGATATCAAGCCAAGTTATCTGACTTTAGCTTGGCCAAACTGGGGCCTGTTGATGGCAAATGCAATATACATGTGAAATTTGATGGAACGATAGGGTATAGTGCACCAGAGTATGTCAGGACGGGGCAGTTGAGTGTGAAATCGGATGTTTACAGCTTCGGGGTTGTTCTTCTGGAGATCCTTACTGGGAAGAGAGTGATGGAAACTTCAACTGATGGAGAAGAGTGCTATCTTGTTGAATGGGTAAGATGTTTATGAATTCAAAAACATACCTGACTTAATCTCACGAGTGGGGTTTGAGAAGGGTGGATGACCTTGGGAGGTAGAGAGGTTGTTCTCGATGAAACTTGGGTTCAATGAGATTATTGATCTAATTTTCCTAAACTATGTTGTTGAAGTTAGTTCTACTACATTCAAAGTAAAGTCCAATTCTCTTGGTGGAAAAAAAGTAAAGAGGGAAGGTATGTGGTGCTCGGACTTTTTAAAAATGTTGTCGCACTCGTGTTGGATTCTTCAAAAATACACTACTTTTGGAAGATTCAATATGCACTTGACAACATTTTTAAAGAGTCTCGAGTAGCATAGTTGGTTCTTCACTGTTCTGCTAGACAGATATGTGATACTTGTAATATTCTGATGCACACACTGATATTTTGCATGACAGGCAAGTAAGTTGATCAAAGATGAGAAATTCTCAGAAATGGCAGATCCAACTCTTCAAGGCTATTATCCAGCAAAAGGTTTACAAGAAGCTTTTATAGTCGCGCAAATGTGTGTTCACGAGGAACCTACAAAACGTCCTGCCATAGCAGAGGTGGTCGTGTTTTTGACTCATGTTGTTTCAACACAGTATGATTCAGAAGGTCAGGATGTTCAAAACTCAAGCTGAACATCTCCCCACTGCTCGTCGAAAATGTGGGAAACTGGCAAGTGCATATGAAAAACTCATGGATCTTCATATGAAAAATGCATTACAGTGACAATGTATATAACTTAAACTCATCATAACTGCTACAAAAAAGATGCCAAATTTCTTTACATGTATGTTATAACTGTACAAAAGAATCAAATAGCTGTTGAAACAAAATTGAGCTGGGAGGTACAAGTTACACTTCAACAGGACGTTGAACGGACCTAACTAGACACACTACCAATTGAGGGTGTAATCACCTCTTAAAATCAATTTATCAGTATGCACCTTCAATTAGTAGCAGCATGTTCATTATTCTTTCTGTCCATTAGCTTCAGTCTTCGTACTACTCATTTCTGGTCCTTCATCCGCAGTTCTAGTATCGTTCAGATTGCTTGGTTTCGCCTGTCAAATCAGCTAAATTCATTATTAAGCATTCTCAGGTCTAAGCTATCTTCTTTTTTTCGATCTTAGGTCTAAGTTGATACAGAAAGTTAAGAGTTAAGACCCTTTAGGAAGGCCAAAAGGACAATAATAACCATTTAAAACAATCATGATTTGTGAAAGAGTTCTCTCATGAAAGATGTAAAAGTCTCATCTCTGCGACACTTCTATTTCATATCGGTAATGTTGTCACCTTTTATACAGGATTAGGCGTGTCTGGCCCCTTCTACGGGTAGGGGTCATGGTCTAAACCCACGACAATTGTGGATTTTTACTTGGAAAAAAACCACTTACACAATGACGATCAAATTTCAGAACGTGTGATTTCACACCACTAATTAGGCCTCTGCACTAGTTAATCCTCCTAATATATATTATGCTTATATTTTTAGTTGCCAAGAAGAGATGGTATTATTTATCATTTGAACCAATAATAGATATTACCCTATAAGTGAGGGGAGTGTCAACAATACCTTGTTCCGATCACGCCAACCAAGGCCGAATGATAGTAGACCTGTCCTTTTTGCTGGTACACCTTGTGGAGAATCTGGTCTTGTCGCCCTGATAAATACATGGTCACTTTAAATTATCTACACGCAAAGATAACAAGAAATACCCGTAACACGAACATTAACCATATTTTATTACTACAATAATCTCGAGGCTTATACAGTGATTTTTTCAGAAATGAGTCTGACTTGAGAAATACCCACCTAACTATGAAAAGTTCTTAAATTATTGTACTCTTTAAATCTCCATCGAAGACAGAATACCAACCAACAGTTACCAAGCCTTTTTTTTTCAACTTTATTATATTATTGGAAGAACACATCTCAAACTCTCAACAGCTTAACAAATAAAGTTAAGACTTGTTATGACAGACATAGGAGAGAGCAAGGATGCCGAGACACTCTAAGACTAATAAAATGATCATTTAGTACTTTTAACTTTTTCTTTCACCAAATACCAAGTGCTAAAAGTATCACATCACCAAAAAAGAAAGAACAGGCTTAGGGAGACAAATCGTAATTAAATATAATTCTTTTGTTTCCTACATGTGGGCAACAAGCTATCTGCTGACACTTCGGCTAGATCTTTTCAGTTATGAGAATTAGATGATCACTTAATTGTTTATTGATATTACACCTAGATTGTGCAGAAATTTTTCCTAGTAACTGAAATAGGTTAGCAGCTAGTCAATTGAATCTATTATTGCATCAACGTTAGGTTTCAAATTTACCAAACTACGATATTACTTTTCCAAGCAACATCTCCCTAACCAGCCACCATAGTCATTACAACAACAACAACAACAAAAACATACCCAGTGGAATCCCACAAGTGGGGTTTTGGGAGGGTAGAATGTACGCAGAGCTTACCACTACCTCACAAGGTAGAGAGGTTGTTTCTTGGGAACCCTTGTCTCAAAAACCCATAAGCAGAACAACCTAGATATGGAAAAAGGGAAAGGAAAAGAGAAGGAAATAGAAAGAACGACTACCAACGAAAAGCACGTGATAGTGTGTAAATATGATAAATCAACATACATATGACGTACTACCCTACTATACCCCAATGCCAGATATCCACCTAACCCTACTAACTTATTAGCTTGATACTCTAATTCGCGACCTCCACTCTTTTCTATCTAAGGTCATGTCCTTGGTGAGATTAAGTTTCCCCATATCTTGTCTGACCACCTCCCCCCAATACTTCTTCGGTCTACCTCTACTCCTCCGTTTAACTCCCAAATCCAACCTCTCGCACCTCTTACCCAAATCCACCAAGCCACCATAGTCATTAAATTTCTATTTTTCTGATGCTTTCCCTCCTTCATTGACCAGATCATAATCCTATGTGTGCTTCATAATGTAAATATCCTGATTTAAGAATTGTCTTATACGAGTTACTTCATCAATTTCTAGTGATAGAGTTGTGCAGCTGGCTAACAGTGATTTACCCAATGCACAATCAACCTGTGTTGTTCAGTGATGGTTCTGTGGTTCTCTCTAAGTCAGAGTTAAGAGTAGATTTTTTCATTAAATTGGTCCTCTCCTCTCCCAAAATGTATCCTGGATAAAAGTTAAACTGAGAAAGTGTAAGTGAATCACTATCAGGAAAGCTCACCACATAAACTCCCAAACAGAGTGGTCTTTCCGCGGGTTCTTTGCCAACTAACAACCCCTTAGACCGTCTGGATTGCTCTATTGGTTATATGCCAAGGAAATAAATTGCTGTACCTCCATTGGTTCTATTCCCCGAACTCTTTTACATATGCTCTAATCTTGATTATAGAATACAGATGTGGACCCCAGAAGGGTGGAACCTAGTCTTCACAAGACTTCTTAATGATTGGGAAATCGATGAGGTGGTGAGCTATTGAAATTGGTAGGTGGGTTCCCTGGCACTAATCTGGATCCAGACAGATTGACTTGGTCTAGCCAAGAGGATGGGAAGTTCTCTGTAAACAGGCAACACAAATGGGGGGTAAGGGGAAGAGCAGGCAGGACTGCAGCTCATGGAAAGCAGTCCAGAAGACTGGCTCCAACCAAACTGAAGTGTTTCACATGGTTGGTATCCAGAGAGCTAGCCTGACTCATTAGGCTCTGCAGAAGATGGGCATCGATATTGCATCGACATGCTTGTTTGCAAAGAAGCCCTGGAGTTCAACAAGCACTTATTTTTACACAGCAAAGTGACAGCACAGGTGTGGGCCCTTTTACAGTATAGCCAACATCAGCTGGATCATGCCAGAACACACAGCAGACCTCCTGAGTCCCTTGATTAGAAAGGGGGGCAGCAAAAGCCAGAAGAGATGGTGATGATCAGTTCCAGCATGCATATGGTAAATCATATGGAAAGAAAGAAATCAGAGAGTTTTTGAAGGGAAAGAATGTACTATAGCAAAGATTAAGTGGAAAGTAATTTACTTCCTCAGGCTTTTGGTATGAAGAACAGTACACAGACGAAGAGATTCGACTAGTGGATTTCATAGGAGCTTTGTAAGTATCTCTAACTTTTTCTTTTCTTTTCTTGTAACAACTTTTTGGAGGTGGCCAGCGTAGTCCTTAATGATAAGAAGTACAAAATGTTACCAGTTCAAAAAAAACAAAGTGGAGTCATGTCACTACTAAGGTGAATCAAAGTTGGCCGTTGAACAATAGAATATCTTTCTAGAAGAGGCAGATTGGATTTAAAGAGATCTCTTTCAAGTCTTCCAGAATATCAGATGGCTACTTTTGTACAACTGGGGGCGCACAACTATTGAAGTCATTCATCTTGTACGGAGAGTAGTGAAGCAATATAGGGAGAGGAAGGACTTACACATGGTATTCATAGACGAGGGATCAACTCTTAGCCCATTTTTGTTTGCCTTGGTGATGGATGAATTGATATGGCATACCCAAGGAGAGGTGTCATGGTGCACGTTATTTTGCAGATGACATAGTTCCAAATAACGAGACTCGTGGCAGTTCGATAAAGACCCTGGAATCTAAATGGCTCGGGTTGAGAAATACTTTGATTGCAAGTTCAGTAACGTAAGATATGAATCTGGCATGTAAGTGAGTCTTGATATGCAGGCAATCCAAAAGAGAGGAAGTTTCAAATATCTTGGGTCTATCCAAGGAAATGGGGAGATTGACAATTATTAGTGCAGGGTGGTGTGTCTTGTGTGATAAAAAGGTACCAGACAAACTTAAAAGGCAAATTCTACAGGATAGTGGTTGGACCAACGATGTTGTATGAGGTGAAAGTGTTGGCCGGTCAAGAATTCTCACACTTAGAATATGAGAGTTGCAGAAATCAGAATGTGGTGATGGATGTGCAGGGATACTACGAGGGATATGGTTAGAAATGAAGATACCTGAGATAGGATTGAAGTGACTTCAGTGGAGGACAAGATGCAGGAAGCTAAACTGAGATGGTTTGGGCATGAGCAAAGGCATGAATGCCCTAGTGCGGAGGTGTAAGATGTTGTCCAAGGATGGTTTCATGAAAGATAGAGGTAACGACGATGAAGTATCGGGGAGAGGCAATTAGATATGACATGATACAATGTCCATGAAGATATGAGGTTGTAGAGGAAACAGAGTATTGTAGAAGGTTAATAGGTAGTTGAGCATTATCTCGCTTATCGTTCCATCTAGTTGTCATAGCATTAATCATGCAGTTTCTTGCCCCTCGATCAATGCTACTATTTATTGTTTCTTGCATTTTAATTATAGTACTATTTTATTGTAATTATTGTTTGAAATGATTTGTCATGCTTTCAGTAGTATTTTTCCATGTCTTCTTCACTTCCATTATTGTTTTGTTTCGCTGCTTCGAACGGTTTTTCCTTGAGCCAAGAGTCCATTGGAAAGAGTCTCTCTACCTCCCAGGTAGGGGTAATATTTGCACACACCCTACAGTCTCCACTCCCAACTTTGTAAGATTACACTGGGTGTGTTGTTCTTGATGTAACTTTTGTACATCCAAGGTCCATTTTTTGAAAGGGCTTTTAGCTGTTGGAGTTTCTCGACTCTGGAGTATCATGGGAAATGAAGTGGACATTCAAGGGCTTTTTTTTAAAAAAAAGAAAAGAAAAGGACATTCAAGGGCTTTTTCCAAATAAGCTTTTACAAATGATACCCAATTCATTATTTTCGTGCCTTCTTTTCTGGAAAGGAACAAGAAAGCTTTTAGTGTCCGCATAGTTCATCAGAAGTTAAAAGGGATATATTGACATTTTCCTACACATATCTTGGATGCACAAGAACCAGATTTAAAGAAAAAGAGATGTAATTGGAATAAACTAAGAACTCCCACATACCGTGGGGAAGATACAGCTTTGACTTGACCAGATTCATACTGCAAGGTAGCTTCAAGCATCGATTCAGCCATGACAACCCTCTTCTCCATCTGAGCAACAGAAGCCATAGCATTTTCATACTTTTCCTGCATGGAAGAGGTTTTTCAGGAAATTTAAGTAGCGCATTATGAAACTTCTAAGCTGAAATGGTAAGCTAAATGCTACTAGTTTTGGCTTCACAGAGAGCTTTTAATTGAAAAACTAAGCTATTTCATTACTTCTTCTCAAAAACCAATGCATTAAATGGCACAAGAACCATAAGAAGTAGTGATGGACCCACAAGCACTTTCACGGTGCTGGACCAATTATATAAATAAAGTCTTACTTATCAAATAAAAGAATTGGCCAATGAACCACTGGATACCTTCCCAAGCTGCAATCTGCTAGTAAGAGTTTTGAGCACTAACCTCCGTGAATGTGCATATGTGTCAAAGAATTGTAATAGTTGCTTCAAATAAACAAGTAAGATCACTGGTGATGAATTTCAAACCTGAAGAACATGCACTGCATACTTTTGGGCAGCAACGTCCTGCTCGGCAGCAATCCTAGCATCTTCTGTTACCTTCTGCTCTTGCTCAACCCGCATCAAAACCTACAGGTCATATCTTAAGCATGTAAATATAGCTTTGAGAGCAGATTTACAGGAAGCGCATCGTTTAATTACCTGAAGCATTGCTTTCTCCTGCTCTTTCTTATCATCGAGGGCTTGTCGCAAGTCAGCCACTTCTTGCTCCAATTGCTCAACCTGCAGGTTGTTGACACAAAGCATCAGAAAGATATTTTGACAACAAATTTTTCTTTGTTCTGGAAAGTCCAGAATAAACGGAGATTTTATGAATACATATAGAGATAATAAAGATTCACCAGAAAAGTCTGTTTACAAGTGAACTTCTCATCCGTGTTTAAAGTGCATATACTTACATTCAACAAGAAAAATGAATACTAAAATAATTGAACGTATGCAAGTACATATACCCTAGCACTTAATTGTCGTCGGTTATCTTCTTTGACCATCTCCACAAGCGCTGTCTCCAACTCTTCAGCTCTGGAAAAGAAAATTACATTTTCTCTGTTTAGGTTAAAACTTTCTTTTCGTGTTTAACATTGTCAATAAATATTTGTGGCCATGATTTAATCACAGGAACAAAAAGTACTACAGAAGATTCCGCATAAAAAATGAACCCAAATTGGACTTCTAAAATAAAAATGCAAACCTCAGGGTAGCTGCTCTCTTGTCTTCCAGTGTCCTACAGAGCTGAACCTTCAACCAAACGACCTGCATAAGAGCTTTTAATAATTGCACTTCAAAAAGAGATAGTGGTCAAATTACCTTAGTTACTAAAACAGACAAGTGTTTTTCTTAATCACAGACCACCATTGGCAGTGAATTTGCTAGTAAGAGGAATTGACAGATTTTAACACTAACATAAAACTTTCATCAACACATTAAGTGTATCAAACAAGAAAGGGAAACAATTTGCAATCTAAAAGAAAATCCAGGGTTTTCCACTTGTTGGAATATGAGCCAATAAACTTAATTGGACAGATTTCAATAACCAAGAAATCCATGGTTGATCACCTGGTCCAGCCCCAATCAGCACACTGGTTTGGAACTCGGAGTATGGACATGGCCCTCAACCTTCCTCCTACTTATATGCCAATGTTTAGTCCTCCGCAAGGTTTGAACTCATGATGTGTGCTGACTACACATCACATGTACTTTGTTTACCATGGGACCGAAGCCCAGGGAGAATAGATCACAATAATCTACCCAACTTGCAAACTTTTTTCTTCATGTGCTAAACACAATGCAGATAGTTCTAAAAATGAAGACGGTAATATGACTGGCCCATGAAAAGATACAGCAGAAAATTCATTAGAATTTGGTTGGGCATGGAAGTTCCTACCAACGGTTCAAGGAGAAGTAGGAGATTCAGTTACGTATTTAACAGATGATAAAGAAACTCCCTCTCAGCATTCAGCTTTCCCAGATACATAAGATAAACAAAGCCTGTATTGTCATATGGTTCCTTACACTATGAGATAGGTCAAATCCACCCCCCCTCCCACCCCACCCCACCCACCCCAAAAAAAAGAGCTTATATAATTCGAGATATTTTTGAGCAATTCGACATCCAAATCACATAACCCCTCGTTCTTTCCGATCTCTGGTTTTCTAATACCAGGGACAATATAAAGTTCATAAGCGTAATTGTTGTAGTGTTAAAACTGAATGTACAACTGAAAGTACACAAATCAAATTATCACTGTGTATGTTGTTGTTGTTGTTGTTAGCCGAAAGCTAAGCAAAATAGGTGAAGAAGTTCATAAGGGTCTTTCTTCATTGGATATGCTAAGAGGACTGAACAAATAACCTGTTCTTCAAGACTTGAAAGAGAATCCACATGTGCATCTATGTTAAGGCTGTTGAGAAATTCATCCACACTTGCCGAGTTGGAATTTGAGTCTGAAATTTTCTTGTCTGTTTTCTTATCACCTGACTGTTCCTCCAGCTTTGTTTCTATTATAAATGATTCAGGACCCTGCTTAAAACTATACAGCTTGGAGGCAAGATTTTTCAGATCTTTCTTAACTGGCCCTCCCTTTGATGTCTCCTGAGTAACTGCAAGCACAGCTGGCCGATGTTTTTCTCTCAGTGCTAGCAACCTTTCTTCAGTAACATTTAAGAAACCCATACAAGCTGTCAACACAAGTTGGCTACTATCAAAAGTTGATCCAGTAAGGGATTGAAATAAGGTGATTGCATCCCCGGCGTCCTTAGTTGTAACTACAGCAGGACCTGCAAGATTTAGCTATGATATTACTTGTCTTAGATAGCGTCAGTTGCTCCCATCTAAATGAGTTGGTCATGTAATAAACATTATTCACAATGAAATGTAGTACCATACAACTCCATCAAAGCAAGTGCTGTTCGAAAGATCATGACACGATTTCCCTCAAAGAGAAGCACATCCCAAACTCGGAGAACTGGACCCAACGGGAGTGAAAAGTAATCAAACAACCTTCAACAAGTACATCAATTGATACATTAACGCTAAAGCCTAAGGCACAGGAAAAGAACCTTACCACTTTCCCAGGGAAGCACATTTACAAAAATTGAAAGAAACCAAGGTCCAGAAATCCATGTCACTTGCATTCCCAAGTAATCTAGATGATTGACTGCAACAAAAGGATCATCAAATAAGAAACGGCAAGTGGATTGTTTTGATGAGGAAAGCAGACAACCAAGATAAAACAGATATTAGCCATGGACAGACCAAGTTTTGGAAACCTTTCACGCACTAGCTCCTCAAACACCAGTTGATCCACCTAAGGGGGAAAAAAGGGATCATTTGCATGAGTTATGAGCATCTTGCATAGCCAGAATCAAGTGTATGGTTATGCAAACCTGGGATTCTATCATCTCTTGCGAGTAACAGCCGTCAAAGTATTCATCAATAAGACCCACCAATGCCCTGGAGATTCAAAACAAACTAGTCTATTAAGTTTTGTTACATAGATGAAACTAAATATAAAAATAAAGTGTGTTTGTATAGTTACTAAAATTAAAAGAAATGAAGGTCCCCACATCAAATCTCAAGAATTATATAATACTTTTGTAATAACCACTACTATACACAAAAGACTATACATGTATTTTATAACAAGTCACATGGAAAAAAGCGCATATTCTAGGTTGTCCCTCGCATGTTTCTATGAAATATACACAGTTACCACTTTCAAAAAATAATCGACACTTTATCAATCTGATTCAGATGTTCAAATCGATGTGTAACATGAAATCACACTCGTCTTAGTCACAATGTATCTGGTTTGGCTGATACTTCAGTCCTATCCATATCAAAATAAACATCAAAGCTTCAACATATTATCATCTTTTGTTGTTTATCATCCTTGTTATTCTACCTGAATTCATAGTATTATAGTTCATTTTGCAATCAAGATGTCTCAGCTCATTGCTGTTATTTTAATCACCTCCTCCTTGACCATATCATCTTACAGCTTAAACTACTTCAATATGGTACTAGAGCCTCAATGATCTTGGTAGAGATCCCAACAGCTTTCGCTGCCATTGGTGATGCCAGAAAATGCGTGCTGCCTGTCTGACCTATGATTTCTTTTATTCATCTTCTGCCTGGGCTCAACGCCGCTCCTCATATGACCATTCAGGCGTCATTCCTCTTTATAGAAGTGTTCGAGCACCGTTCATCTCTGTGGCAACCAGTCCCTGAATCGAACCTTGAATTTTCCTAGTCATTGTTCTGCCTATTCAAGTCGTGTTGATACTATGCTCGAGATTTCAATACCATATCTCTTTTTCCCAATTGAGAATAGGCTCTTGCCATTTCTAGAGTAAGAAGAACTTTATTATAGTATGCAGTTACTAATGACTTTCTGAGGGAGAGAATTGCAACACTCCTTTCTTTTTTGTGATTGAGCAGTATCCCACTGAGGTTTTGGCATCAATTTTCTATGTTTTCAAAATAAGTAAATTCAAGTTAGATTCTCCACTTTCACTTTGAGAGAGCATGTTAGAATATCAAGTAAATATGTGTCTACGCTCATGCACTAGATTAATTGTACTTGAATAAGGAAAATCCTATAGAATATTCTTTAGGACATTTTGGGATATTCTGTATTTAATAGCTTACCTAATTAGCATAGGGATTCATTACCTAACATATTATACATAGTCTAAAATTCCTATATAAGGAGCACCTCTTTTACATTATTAACCGATCATATTATACATAGTCTACGATTCCTATGTAAGGAGCAGCACCTCTTTTACATTATTAATCCAAGTCAATGAGAAGCTTTTCATCCTTCACACAAGTAATTTCAGTATTCCTTTGAGAAAGAAAAAGATACCATTGGTCAGATGAACGACATACTTTAATAGGCCTGATATCTTGAGACCGTGTTGAAAAAGCTTAATCTTTAGATGAGATGGTCATGTGAAAATATAAAAAGCTTCTCATTGACTTGTTTAAGAATATACAGAGGCGCTCCTTATATAAGAGTGCAAGGTTATCATCAACATTACCGCAATGCCTCAAAGGCTCCCGCCCATTGCGGGGTAAGAGGGGGGTCGGATGTACGTAGTCTGACCCCTATATTTAAAAACATAACGCGACTGTTTCCGGATGACCCATGATGAGCGTCGAAAGTTGCATTGACTAACTGCTACTTCACAATTGAAAGAAGCGCAGACAGTCTAAAGAGCCATTTTGCTTTATTCCATCACACCCCAAAGCCAAAAAATAGAGAATCTTTGGCTCCATCCGAGATTGATGGAAAAGAGTGCAAGGTTATACAGGATAAAATAGGTAATTAATCCACTAATAAGGTAATCAAATATCCTACAGTTTAACATTTCAAAGGAAGTATCTGCAGAAAATTCCACAAGTTCTTCCTTTTTCTAAAATGAAGAATATTCTATAAGATTTACCTTAGCCAAATACAATGATCTAGATAAGTACGAGCATAGACAAATATTCACTTGATATTCTACCAATTCTTTTCTGATAAGGTAAGTATATGCTAACAATTGTTCTCCTTAGTGTTATGATATGAAACTGTGAGCTTGTACTACAATTCTTGCAAGCTCGCAGTTATTGTTGACTAGATTTTGATCATTCATTAGATGGAACCCAAACATCATATTCAAGAAATAATGAGAACTGGACTTCCTTAAACTTGTTAGTATGGTTATTCACCCTACTGTCCAACTCACATAATAGATGCACCGTTGCTAGTGAATGAAATTAAGAAAATATTTGAATAGAATATTCGGGAGAAGCTAGAGGTGGCCCCGGTGGCCGAAAAGATGAGGGAAGTGAGAATGCGATGGTTTGGACATGTGCAGAGAAGGAGTATTGATGCTCCTGTTAGGAGGTGCGAGAGGTTTGGTTTGGGAGCTACACAGAGGGGTAGAAGTAGACCGAAGAAGTAATGGGGGGAGGTGATTAGACATGATATAGCTGAACTTGATCTCACTGAGGACATGACCTTAGATAGAAAGAAGTAGAGGTCGCGAATTAGAATAGCAGGCTAATTGGTAGGGTTAGGTGGATGCATGGCCTTGGGGTGTAGTAGGGTTAGGTGGAGGACGTGCTTTTTTATTATGTGTTCTCATTATCTGTCGTATTATGTGTTAGTTCTATCATATTTACATACTATCATGTGCTATTCATTATTAGTCGTTCTTTCTGTTCCCTTCCCTTTCCTTTTTGTCATATCTAGTTCTTTCTGGTTATGGGTTTTGAGATGAGGGTTCCCTGGAAACAGCCTCTCTACTTCTATGAGGTAGTGGTAAGGTCTGCGTATATTCTACCCTCCCCAGACTCCACTTGTGGGATTTACTGGGTATGTTGTTGTTGTTGAATAGAATACTTTCTCAAAATCCTGTGTAATCTTTACAAACTTTGGACTTGCATAAAATATTTGGCATAGAATTAATGAACTCCATTTGCATTCCAGTAACATTTGCTCCAAGGGTATACACGGACGTTCCATGTGAAAAGAAGATATAAGAAGTTTCACTGGGAACTTACCAGAATGCATTTTCTTCTGGCATCATTAGAAGCAAAATACCAGCAAAAAAGTTCATTGCCTGCAAGAAGATAACCGAACAGATGAATTTATTATGGAAAAGGATATCTTGGACAAATGATCAAGTTTTCATCTCTACAGACAAGGACATCCAAACTTAGATGCAGGAGGAAAAAACAGACGATTAAACTCCATACACGTCAATGGACAAATGAAAAGAATAAGTACCACCCACCACAAAAGGTAACTATTTCGATCTGATTTTGTAGCTGTTAAGGAAAAATAAATCAGTTTTAGAGTTTAGACTATGAATCTCTGTAGTCATAAGACCCATAACCACAATAATGAGTGCATTCCATCTCATTTCTTACTATGGAATTTCAAGGTATTCTCTTCCATCTCATTTTTTATGACCAATTGAAGGAACAAGTGTATTCACGAAAAGTCACTAGGATTGTGCTTCTTTCTTATACCGCTTCTTTAAGTGTCATTTGATTTCTGAGGAGAAACTTAATTTTCCAAAACTTTCGGGTCTGAAGCACGAATGACCCTCATGTGTGAGCATGATTCTTTTGTGTGGGTACAGACCAAGCACGTAAAGTATTTTAGTTAATGGGTCTATGGAACTTGATCTTAGGACCTCTACCTACTATGCTGCCATGTTGAAATTTGTGAACGTTTAATCTGAAAATAAGTCGGTAGATAGGGGGCTTTTTATTTGTTTATAAGGTCTGCAATAACAAGGATCTTAAACTACTGCACTGCCTTAAAATTTTGAGTTTGATGCATAATTTTCACAGCTTCTTGTTCTTGGGCTAGGTGTAATCAGTATACCTAAATCAGGTTGATTAACTGGAGATACAATATATGGATCTGATGCAACCGGAATACTATCGCCAATTAAACAGCAGTCCTAATCTATCAACGACCTTACTTTCTGTGATTAAAGAAAACAAGGAAAACAACTTCGATAACATGACACAAAGATTTTCCAAGTTATATGGAGATTCTCCTATACCATGGGAACATTAATTTGTGTCAACTGAGTCTACGCTATAACTGAAATGGTTTCCAGGCGTACAACTTCATTTCGAATGATCACCCTCATCTAGCTTAATAATAGGGGTGTCAAATGGACGGGTTGAACTGAATTTAAATGGGTCAAAATGAGTTGAGTATATAAAATTGGCAGGTTATTGACTCGCCCAAAAGTTATTCATGCTGAAATGGGTTAAGGTCAATTTGGATAACATATTTGCATCTTTTAATGAGCTGAAACGTACTGAGCTAATAAATGGGCAGGTCAATGACTCCAAAACTTGAGCGAATTGGAAGGGTCATATTCTCATGGACTAATTTTGTCCCCCTACTTAAAATTACCCTTACCACAGGCAAATGAACCTACACCAGTCTTAATTTTACCTATTTCCTCATCCCACACCGCATGATTGGGATGTAGAACACTGTCAAATGCTTTCCTTCTGCCGTGATTTCAACAAGTCCCACAATGCACAATCTTAAACCTTTTTCTTAATCATGAGCACAACCTTAAATCATATGGAATGTGTGTAATACTTTTTTACGTAGCTTAACAAGTATTACGTCCATCTCAAATGAGCCACATCGGCATAAAGATACAACATTATGAATTGAATCAAATGAGAACTGAGTCCTAGGTTTTTACCAATAAACTAGTCCTACATGTATTCATACAAATTAAAAAGCATAAAAGTGAAATCGCTCATAGTCAAGAGGTCAAATATCAAGACCACATAGCAAAGGGAAAAAAACAGAAAGAAGATCTCATATTAGGACCATAATAAGAAATATTAGATCATTATATGCTGTAATTTTTCTTAAATAAGGCCCAAGGATAGATTGCTCTTTATGAAAATGTGCCAAACACATTGAGACATACTAACAGGAAAATGATACACTGGGAAGGAGATATCCAAACACTAATACCCATACACTTCGTTGAATCCAAACAACAGCTTTAGCTCCACAACTTATGGCATCTACACTCATGTTCTCTCCATTTTTATACCAATTTTTCAAGTGTTACATAAGCGCTAATAATCTTGGAAGATATCCTCATCTAGCATGTCAACTTGGCACTATTTATTGCTTCCTAATCATATAAAATCATGATTTGACACCAGCAACGTTGAGGAAAGAAAAGAAATGGTAAACTAATACTTGTGCAAAAATGCCACACCACACCTGGCAATACCCTACATCTGGATTGTGTCGAGCATATGCTAGAAGTACACGCCTTAAGGAATCTCGACCTTTCTCATTTAGTGCAGGATGTCCAGGAAAGGTTCGAGGAAGATCCTGCATATACCCGAAGTATTAGCCTAGAGAGTAACATAATAAAACATAAAATGAAAGTAATAATGCACATGCAGATATGTCTGGCCATTATTATGTCAGTAAAGATAGCAAGAGAGAAAAGAAAAAGCAAAGAGAAAAATAAAATAGATGAAAGTAGATATTCTACACTGAGTCAAAGAGGATGAACATCCATTGGCAGCTGGAAATGTATTAGTGAGGAGGATGCTCATAATGAGATAAAATTGGCAAGACTTGATTATGGACAAGAGAAAAAGAGCAACTCAAGAAAGGTTGAAGATGACGAAGATTATATTAGAAGTATCTGTTACAAAATTGTTGAACGACCAACCAGAACGGACCCTAAAAAGAAGTAGCACCTACAAATTGAAAAGACTGAACGATAAAGTCCAGGGCCCATGCATCTAATGACCTTCTCAATCTGCTTTCTCAATTTCTCTGGCACGTGAATGCTTTCTTTACTCCGTCGCTGATAATCTTCAGCCAATGACGATCTATCATGCTCTTGACCATCACCAGTATCACTTTCTGGATCAAGCAAATCCAAGTAATATCTTTTCAGTCGACGTGCTCTAACTCCAACAAAAGCTTGCCATACCTGGACAATCAATTGGGCTTAGCTACAAGATTGTTTATTAAATTGAGTTTCAGAAAACCATTAAACTGGTCGAGATGCCAGGAAATACCTCTCCCCTGAGATCCCTTGGAACTCCTCCATGAACAAGGAACTCTAGCTCTTTCCAAGGAAAGGAAACTTCTGGAGAAACTCCACTGCAGGCAATACCTACTTCTGAAGAGGTATTGGTACCATCACCCAATTCTTCATTGACAGAACATTTTTCTCCATTTTCTTCTTCCGACTCCTCTGACTCTTTAATAGTTGCAAGATGATTGTGAACACCAGTTGACAGTTCAACTTTCGTCTTTGGTGTCTTCTTCACACGAAAGCTCATCAGATGATCAATGAGACTCAAGGATGTTCTAATTTCAGCCCACGTATAAGCCTGACAGGACTTTGCTGGTAGATAAGCTGGCAACTCCCTTTTAAGATCACTTCCCGTTTTAATGTCTGAAACTGGAGTTTCTCCCACAGGACCATCGCCTTCTTCTTGAGATACTTGTGTAGGAACCGTTTGCTGCTCGTTTTTAACTTCAAAATCCACAGTACGGACGTCCAACTTCTCTGGAGCATGTGGCTGACTTGATTCTTCTTGGCTATCAAGAAAGGCCTTCCACTTCTCTGATCTTTCTTCTTCCTCTTCCTACAAAAGTACATATTAAAGTGTGTTGGAAATACTCTAGTGACAAACCAGGTGATTGAACAGACCATGTGCATTTCAGACAGACTATTGCTGTTTTATACCTTTATTCTTTTTGTTTCTTTCCCTTTTTTCATTTCTTTACATAAGGTAAATAAATGTGAGAGAAAACATTATTTACAAGCCGTATGCCAAAACACAGAGAACCTACACAATAATATGATTCTCTCCAACCCAATCTTCTATACAGACATAACTTCATGAGTGCACCAAAACTAAACATTCTACCCTTGTTCTTAAAGGGCAGAAACTGCAGAAGCTCCTAATGTACCCTCCCCTACTATTGCACCTCATAAAGCACTCAAATTAACTTCAGTTCAACAAAGTACTTTATTTAGTATAGCCCCAAACTTAACTTGAAATTTGGATCCATGATTAAAAAAAAAAAAAAAAAACAGTTGTTCAGCTCTTCAAGAGTGAATCCTTTAGAAATGGTAATGTGGTATTTCATCTGCTCTTTTCAGTATTTCTAGCTTCCAATAGCATAAGCATACCTATCTATAATTCCTATTGCTTTCTGTTTTAAAAACATATACTTAAGAGTACATATTTCCGCAGAATCTTTATTCTTAACTGTTGCCACTATTTTGAAGTTCTTAAGTTCATTCAGATGAGAAAATGTCAATGCTTTTGAACTTGTTCTACTAATTTCACTTCCGATTGAGTTGCAATGAAGAACCAAGGGTCCACTGTAAAATTTAGCCTAGTGAAAACTTTAAGGTGCGCATGACACTTCTGTATATTTTTGCATGCCAAACAAGAATAGTTGTTTTAATGTAGTTAGAAACTCATGTGTGAAGAAGAATGTCAAAGATACATGGTCCAAGAGAGTAGGGAACGAAGCATACTGTACAGAATATCTACGGAGTTGCAATTGAGCTTCTCCATAAAAAAAATGGAAGCAACATAAGAATTACAATAAACTGGAAAATGAAAAAAGAAAAAAAAAAACAGAAGGATTATAAGAAAAATGATATCTCCACAAATATTCTCATCTTCTCCATTAAAGTTCCTTTTGATTAATATATATCATATCTAGTGTTGGGAAAACAAGGGTTCAATGTGAATTAATAGGACACTCTGCAATCATTTCGATAAATAGCAAGTGACTAATGGAAACAGAGCCAAACTCCTAGCCATTACCCTATATATAGTAGCATACTCTCGGTATCTTTGAAGATGTTGTGGTCTCACGGTAAATCCATATGCATCCCTGTCAAAACAACAAAAGATTATGTTTTACATTTCTATTAGTTTTACTTAAAGATACACATACAACAAAAATTTAATCGCCAAGTACAGAAAACCAACAGTTTTTGTGGGTGAAAAGTAGCATGAAAGTGGTGTACAAAAAAAAAAAAAATGAGGCGCATGCGCAAAATATACACAACAGTCGCATGCTGCTAAAATGGATAAACATGGGCTTCAATTGAGAAATATAACCAAATTAATTTGTGAAGGACCAAAACACTTTTACCTGGAATCAACATCCAATGAACGCTTACTCAAGAAGGATAGCAACATACTTCATCAAAGTTTCTGACCCTACAGCCCATGTCTCTCTTTTTCTCCTCACCCAGAATTCAGATCACAAAAACACATACACCAATTGACATGAAGGGCATTCTTCTCATCAACTCATTACCTCCTCCCACCAAGTTTTTGGTGTCGAGAAGGTTCACCCCCAATTCTAATAAATATAATCAGATGCCTCTAAAACCCAACATGACTCCTTATGAAAGAGAAACAAAACCTATAAAGATCTAATAATTCAGCACAAAACCTTGAATCTATCTCTATCCCTTAACTCAAAACTTAAAGAAACATACACAATTAACCATAATTTAGTAACAACTGATCAATCGATGTGCTAACTCTCTACCAATTCATCAGGAAAAAACCTCAAAACTGATTCTTTTCCCTAAATTCTCATGTATCAATGGGTAATCAACTAATAAGTCACCATCATCAATCAAAAGAAATGAGTTAACTAAAAAAAAAAATCTCAAAATCAATTATTTTCCCCTAAATTTAAATACCCAGATGTAAATTTCTCATGCATAAACATCTCTTGAATTTCGGCCTTAATTACACCTGTATAACTCAAAAACTAACCTACAAAATGCACTTATACTATAAAATAATAAAACCCCATTAACACATACGTATTTTTACGAGTTTAATTGCAAACCCAATACATCAAAAATCCTAAATTTTGTAAATTCGAGCTTATTTTATATTGAAATAAGATGGAAAAAAAATGTCAAAGTGTAAGAAAAAGTACCTTTTGGGCTCAAAATTAGGGAAAAAAGAAGAATTTTTAACCGTCATTTGTGGAGGAGCTTTGGATCAAATGGGAATTTAGGGTTTTTCGGATGATCGAAGGGCTAAATTTTCATATAGCATTCAACAGTTTCTCCTTATTCTTCTGCTTCAGTTTCGCTCTGTTTCTCTCTGTAAATATAGATTTTGGGGGGTCAAAATGTAAACTGAAAAAACTTTTGGGGGTTTTATGGCAGGTTTGAGAAATATAGTCTATTAATTTTTATTTTTATTTTTTGTTTCCCACCCGGTGTCCGGTACCCACATTGAATCTCGACTATATCCGAATTTGTGTCGCGTAGGGCCTCATTTGAAAGGAAGCACTCCCTACCAAGGATTTTTAAGTCGAGACCTTTGATTAAGGTAGAGGCAGTTTTATCCGCTGCATCGCATCCTTTGATATGTTATTTATCTTTTTTCTCGTGGGTAATCATAATAAGATTATAAGACATATAGCAAAGGAGTTGTTTTATTTAATGCGTAGAATTTTTCTCACATTTGGTGTAAAGTCAATCGAAAATAGCCTTTATATGTAGTTGGTGATAGTTCATGTGAGAAATGAAAATACATAGATAGCTCAAGTATGAAACTTGTGAAAAGATGACACTTCAGATATATTTTTAACTATTATCTCATTAAAATACGAAATAACTTCAACAAATAATATTAAAATTCAAAGCTTTGACAAATAAAAATCAAGAAATGATTCATGAGGTTCAAGAGTTGAGTTACAAAGTGTACTAACGATCAGTGGCAAAGTCAGAATATTTATTAAGGGGAGTTTAAAATTTGAAGAAATAGACATACAAACTTGTTGAAGGAGATTCGACATCTATTATATATACATAAAAAAAATTATTTAACTATATATAAGTAATATTTTATTTTTTTACTGAAGATGATTTGGATGAACCCTCTAACTAAGGGATTGGTCCGCCCCTGCTAACAATTTCAATTTTTGTGAGTTCAATCCCACAAAACTATTTATGAGATTCAAATCTTTGTAAGTTTAAATCTAAAAAATAATTTATGGGGTTAAAATATTTGTAGTTCAAACCTATTAAATTATGCATAAGGTTCAAACTTTTTATAAGTCACTGGTTTAATGATTATTTTCTTGTTACTTTTCTAAAATCGTCTAAAACCTCATAACAAGTCCAAAAAATAATTATTTTACTTAATTTTTACGCCCCAATGGGGCAAATTATATCAAATTTAAACAAATTAAAATGAATTAGATTAATAAAAGATAATGAATTAAAGCATAGAGGATCAAAGCTATTTCTAAAATTTTCATATAATGCTTTGGTTTTTATTTGATATTATTAAATTAATTCCAATATTATGAAATTAACACACAATAAAAACTAAATGCAACAAATATAGTAAAATGAAAAGAGTAAATTATAACCAAGTTTGGTTGGCCTAGTGGTTAGCTCACTAGGTCGCTTAAGCAAGTGTTGAGGGTTCAATCCCCACCTTATGCATGTAACAACCAATTGGCAACGACAAATCCTTAAATGAAACTTAGATCCACTGAGAATTAATCCTTAAGCAAGTGTTGAGGGTTCAATCCCCACCTTATGCATGTAACAACCAATTGGCAACGACAAATCCTTAAATGAAACTTAGATTCACTGAGAATTAATCCTTAACTTGTCGGGCAAGGAATACCTTGAAAACTAAAAAAAAAAAGTAAATTATTAATGCATCAAAGAACTTATACATCTTAAATTATGAGATAGGACTTAAGGGGCCAATAAGGTTGGTAATTGAATTGTTTTTATTATGCGAATAATTTTGCATTTATTTTGATTGTACTTTGATGTGATATTTGTTCAATTTTTTTATCATGTCCTTTTCAAAATAGCACACATAAGTTTTACCCCTTTGTCTGGATGATTGTTGCCCATTGCATTATATTATTTGTTTAAATAACATATTTATTTTGATTGTTACTTAAATTTTATTGTATTGTATCATCTAATTTCATTGTTAAGTAACGATAAAAAGATCCATTTTGTGTAACGATCAATTTGATGTGATTGCGTCGTTACTTTAATATCTTTTTCTCATTTTTTACTTTATTTATTTACTTAATAATTCTATTTTATCATTTACCTATCTTTTCAAGGTATCTACCACATACCCTGTTTATCATTCAAATTATGGATATATGACATTATGTAACCACGGAGAACAATACAATCTATCCAAATATTATATTAATTGAAACAATACAGTATAATACAATACAATACAACACAACACAATACAGTATGATACAATACAACACAATACAATACATTATGAAACAACACATAACAACTATTATCTGTTCGATTTTTTAACATATAAATAGAAAAAATTAAAAAAAAATCATTGCATATCTTCATTTCACCCTTTTATTGTAAAACACAGAACCACATTATTTACTAGTACTTAGTTGTTACTGATGCATAACATTATAAAACTCCATTACATATTTATAATACCAAAGTTCCAGCAACTTTCACCAGTGATTGATCAATGCATTTTTGAAGTTCTAAGCTTGCTGTAAAAAGAAAATAGTGAAATGTCAGCCAAATACAATTCTCAAGACTTTCTTTACAAAACGAGTACCAAAAAGCGTTTCTTGTAGTATTCAACCAGTTTCTCCGGTTTCAAGACTTTTGTTTGCTTGTATCCGTCAATCTTGTTCATTTCCTCCAAGATAATAAAACCATAAAGTAAAAAAAGAACAGTCTGATGCAGGAAGCATCTTACGCTCAAGCTGCAGGATTAGGAAAATGATGCACACTGAAGGGGTGTAATGTAGCTACATTGCCCTAACACAAATATCAGTACTTGACTCCACGTTCAAACGTCTTATAGGTTATGTTGCTCGGACACTTCAAAAATGTCTAGAGTGATGAGTCCACACAACTTGAGACATATAGGTCACACGGAGACGGGACAACTTTATTGTTGTTCCACGGCTGCCCATCATTATAAAGCACATGAATTATACATGGAAATACAAAAACAGTAGTTCAATCTACAACTTTTTACACGCAAATGAAAAAGGCACCAACCAGCTAGCCTTGAAGTTTAAGCCTATCGCCAAAAGAAACAAAGGCAATTTTAACAATTTCGAGCCTTGGTCTCTATGCTTTTCAAGTGCAAGTTGTGCTCCTTTTCTATTGTGATTTGTGATGAACATTCTACATACAACTTCTCATACAAGTAAATTTTGTATGAGAATATCGACTAATGTGGCTAGTTTAGGCCTCGCGGATGTGACCTCTTGCAAGAAAATTTGGAACCTTTCGATAAATGGAGCATCTGCTATGTCAACCTAGGACAACAGAGTTTTCATGTCATGAAGTTTCAAATTCTAGGAAAAAAGTGCATCCACATTACTCTGTACTGGTTGTCGAGTATGTTTTTGGGCAAAGCTACCAAATCACACGACACATCATAGGAGAGGAAAACAAGATAAAAGGAAGTAATGACCTGACTGAATTGGCCAAGGAAGAAAGGTCCATTGTCAAACTTGTCAAGAGTTTTTTCTAGGTAATCGAATTGTGCACCTGGTGAATACCGTTAACTTACATCAACAAAGAATATATAACGATTTTTAAAGAACAAAAGCTCAAATCTCACCAGCCAGTGTCCGTTCATCTCTTTTGAATGATTTGTATACTTCTGCAACAAATGTATCACTATAAGCTATCAATTCTTCAGCAAATTTTTGCTTTTCAAGGTCCTGCATCAATTTGCCATTAGCCAAAATGAAATGCTCTGAAGATTTCAAAAAACACTTATGTGCTAATCGGACTGTAGATAAGACTAGAGCACATGCACTGGCTCAATCAATAATCATTGCATTCGACGAGGAATAGATCAGGCCTGTTATAAAGATCAGTCGGAACTAACTTGATCTTGTCTTGCAAACCCTACAATTCAAAATGTTAGAAAATTTATCTATGTAAACAGGATGATTGCTGGGTAAAAGAACACGAACTGAATAATTTCAAGAAGGACGGAATTTACTTCCAAATTGAAACAACAAAAGGCATCAATAAAATCAACAAATCTAAGTAGCAATTCCTTTCAAAGGTGGTGGTGAAAAATGGGTTCATCCAAACTGAACATTTTGGACATAGAATGTGAATATGTTAAAATCTTGAAACTTGGAAGGTTGAAACCATCAATTTAACTTTTGGATCGCGGCAGTCAAAAGGCTGGAAGTCACAACTACTTTCAGTGTGATAGTGTCTTGAACAAAAAGTAGGGTTTTCCCGGGGAACAGCCTCTCTTCCTTGTGAGGTAGCGGTAAAGTCTGCGTACATTCTACGATTCCATTGTTGTTGTTGTTTGATTATCATTTAAGTCACTGGTTTAGAGGGGTGAAAACAGCCTCTTCGAAGAAATGCAAGGGCAGACTGCATACTATATACCCCATTTTACCCCCACCCCTCCACTAGCTAGATGTATAACACGTCATGTATTTTTGAAGGATCCGACATACATCCGTTGACATTTCTAAAGCGTTCGAGCAACATAGGTTGTATCACCCCCAAACCCCCATACAACATACATACATACAAATCAATGGTCATGTTGTATCCAAAGTTTAAAATATCGACATACATATATACTTCATTTTCTTCTTTTCATATAAAAGGTACTTAATCTCAAAATATCCTATAGGTAAAGAAATGAACTTTGAATCTAACTCAACCTCCCAAAAGACCACTCATTCCTAAATCTAGAACATGGACAATTTCATGTGGCACCCGTAGAAGAATGAAAAAAAATCTCTTGGTGGTTAATGAGATAGGTGGACTCCTTATAAGGCTTAGGCAGTCCTCATTCCTTTGAGCTAGCTTTTAGAGTACGACTTGGGCCCACAACCTAATTTTTCATGGTATACCCAATATATGGGCAAATTTATATGGCACCCACTATCTATTGCTGCACTTGTCCTATATATCTTGCCATACTTTTCTTTTGAGCTAATGGGTCTATCGAAAACACTCTCTATCCCCCACAAAAATAGGATTAACATCTGTATAGATGCCCTCTCCGAACCCAATTATGAAATTATATCTATTGTTTTACTCAATATAAAAAAAGAAATAGACCTCGAACTTAACTCAATCTCTTAAATCAGCAATAGCACTCTTTTACTACATACTTGTAACAAGTCCATCCCTAAGTGATTACTGTTAATTACTAACTGTTTTGAACAAATTAAACACATTTGATGATCAATTCAAAAAATAGGAAGCAAATTAATCTTACAGGGCAGCCATTGATGCCAATCTCTTCTTCAATTGAGAAGATTCTGGAAGTGTCAATCTATGATAACCAAAATTTTGTCAGCTTTTACCTAACTTAATAAATTTAACTTATCTTGCTACCTCGTGTTTAACATTTCTTCCAATTAAATTAGTATTCATATAATTATATGTTACTTTAAAAATTATCAAAATTCTTTACGATTAGGTAGGAGTTGAGTTACGAATATTATAATGCATGTTAAGAAGATAACTAAATAACAACGTCATTTTTAGTTCAGTTATTCAATTTATAAGGTTTGTTATTTATTTATTTTTTTAAAAAGAGAACAAACGATAAATAAATCAAATAAGTTTAGTTTAAATTTCGAAAAAGAAATAAGAAAAAAATATCGTGAATATTCATGATTTTTAATTTTTTTTCATTCGATTAAATTTAATTTTGTCTTATCTAAAAAATATTTTTTTCTACCTCATGTTTAAGAACAATTACAGGGGTATCAAGTTGTTAAACCACACTATGAAGATCTGGGAGAGAGTAGTGGAGATGAGAGTGCGAAGAGTAGTATCGATCTCGGAGAATCAGTTTGGATTCATGCCGGGGCGGTCGACTATTGAAACAATTCATCTTGTTCGGAGGTTAGTGGAGAAATATAGGGAAA
>JAABOM020000110.1:1137090-1163712 GCA_011800125.2 Solanum clarkiae | reverse complement strand
GAGTGTTGGCCAATTAAAAATGCACATGTTCAGAAGATGCATGTCGTAGAGATGAGGATGCTGAGATGGATGTGTGGCTACACCAAGAGTGACAAAGTTGGGAATGAGACCATTCAGGAGAAGCTAGAGGTGGCCCCGGTGGCCGAAAAGATGAGGGAAGCGAGACTACGATGGTTTAGACATGTGCAGAGAAGGAGTACCGATGCTCCTTATTAGGAGGTGCGAGAGGTTGATTTTGGGAGCTACACGGAGGGGTAGAGGTAGACCGAAAAAGTACTGGGAGAGGTGATTAGACATGATATGGCGAAACTTGATCTTACTGAGGACATGACCTTAGATTGAAAGAAGTGGAGGTCGCGAATTAGGGTAGCAGGCTAATTGGTAGGGTTAGGTGGATGCATGGCCTTGGGGTATAGTAGGGTTAGGTGGAGGACGTATTTTTTTAATCATGTGTTCTCATTTTCTGTCGTATTATGTGTTAATTTTATCATATTTACATACTGTCATGAGCTATTCATTATTAGTCGCTTTCTCTGTTCCCTTCCCTTTCCTTTTTGTCATATCTAGTTCTTTCTGCTTATGGGTTTTGAGATGAGGGTCCCCAGAAAACAGACTTTCTACTTCTATGAGGTAGTGGTAAGGTTTGCGTATATTCTACCCTCCCCACCCCACTTGTGGGATTTCACTGGGTATGTTATTGTTGTTATTTCATGTTAAAGAACAATTCCATATACTTTTATAGAGTTTCTTTTTTGAATTAATATATCATGAACCAGATTTGGCCCAATGTTGATACATACACAAATGTCGCACAATTAGTTATTGGGCCAAGAAGAAGCAATAAAATTGAAAGGCCTTTGCAAAGGCTGATCTGGGACCCGAGCCCAAATAACAACTAGATAAAAAGATATCGGACGAGTGAAAATGATTATGCAAATTATTGAGAAAATGTCTAGTCCTCTCAAAAAGTTCTTTGTTAGTTTCAATTTCAATTGTATTTTAAATTTAGTAATTATAATACTTGAATTTTTCTATTGTGAAATTAGAATTGTTACATTGGTGCTTTCGTAGATCATACTCTAATGGCATTGATGGTACTCAATAGAATTTTATGGTACTAGTCCCTCCTACCTTAAGCTACTTCTTCACATTTGATATTTTTAATCAAATTTTATGAAGTCTCAATTAAAGTAGGAAAATATTAAAAATAATAAATACGTAATTCAATTATCAAGGATGAGTGAATTTGATTAAACAACATGTTCATGAAGCAATACTCGCAATAAAATTGATGTTCTAAGCCAAAATTATTAAACGACTCTTAAACGTTTTTCGTAAAATTTAGATAATAATATAATAATAATACAAAAAATAGTTAAAAAAAAAGAAAAGAAATAATATATGTGTGTGTGTGAAATTTTGAATTATATAATACTTGTTTCTAGAGACTTCTTCTAATTAAGTCCACTTTTTATTTAATTCCATTTCATCAAGTTAATATCATCAATTTTAATTTTAAGACTTGAAGACACGCTCGACTAGAAATTGAGAAAATAAATAATGCACTAACATAAAAGGGCGCCTAAATTTTCCACATTCATTGAAAAACTTAGATATAATACATAGACATATTTTTTATCTTAGACTCAACTTATATTTATTAGCTTTAATTTAAAATGAACATAAATAGATATTTAAACTTGTATAAAGTCTACCAAATGGACAAATGCATTCTATATGACATATATAAATCAGTTCGAGAATCACCTACTAAGATGCATGTATTTACATGTTCAACTTTATACAAGTATAAATAACTAACTGCCTATTAAGATGTGTGTATCTACATGTTCAACTTTATACGAATGTAAGTAACTACTTATGAAACAATCAAAGTTAAAAGGCATAATGCCAGTTGATATTAAGTTAAAGAACACGTTTATAAATTATGTCAAAAACTTGTATAGTTACATAACCTGTAATCCAAGTCTCTCTAATAGGAAAATACAATCCCAAATACTACAGATAACAGAAACACACAGAACCACATTATTTACTGGAGTACTTATTTATTTATAACTGCTGCATAACAGTATAGAACTCCATTACATATTTATGATACCAAAGTCCCAGCAACTTTCACCAGTGATTGATCAGTGCATTTTTGAAGTCCTAAGCTTGCTGTTAAAAAAAATAGTGAATTGTCAGCCACCCAAATATACAATTCTCAAGACTTACGTTACACAACGAGTACCAGAATAAGTACCAGAAAGCGCTTCTTGTAGTATTCAACCAGTTTCTCTGGTTCCAAGACTTTTGTTTGCTTGTATGCGTCAAGCTTGTTCATTTCCTGCGAGATGATGAAAGTACAAATGAAAAAGAAGAGTCTGATGCAGGAAGCATCCTACTTCCATGCTGCATGATTAGGAAAATGATCCATACTGAAGAAGTCCTACCCTAACACAAATATCGGTGGTTGATTCCACAGTTCAAAGGTGTTATAGGTTTCAAAAATTTATTGTTGAGACATATAGGTCACATGGAGACGAGACAACTTTATTGTTGTTCCAAGGCTCCCCATCATCATAAAGCACATGAATTATAGTGGTTCAATCACTTTTTGTTACAACTTACACCTTTACACGCAAATGAAAAATGCACCAACCATCTAGCCTTGAAGTTTAAGTTATCACCAAATGAAACAAAGGCAATTTTAACAATTTCCAGGCTTAGTCTCTATGCTTTCAAGTGCAAGTCATGAACCTTTTCTATTGTGATGAACAGTCTATGATACAACTTCTCATACAAGTAAATTTTGTACAAGAATAATAATACTCCGTATATAGTATTAAACTATTAATCATACTTAACACTCCATATCTATATTAGTCATACCTCGATCCATTTGGCTAGTTTAGGCCTCCCAGATGTGATGTCATAGTTAAACGCCCCTGACATGAAAATTTGGAACCTCTCGATAAATGGAGCATATGCTATGTCAACCTAGCTCAACAGAGTTTTCATATCAGTACAGAGCATATGAAGTTTGAAATTCTAGGAAAAAAGTACATCCAGACTACTCTGTATGGGTCATCAAGTATGTTTTTGGGCAAAGCTACCATCTCACGAGACATATCATCTGAAAGGAAAATGAAATGAAAGAAAGTAATGACCTGACTGAATTGACCAAGGAAGAAAGGTCCATCATCAAATTTGTCGAGAGCTTTTTCTAGGTAATCAAATTGTGCACCTGGTACAAGTGTGAATGCCATTAACTTACATGTGAAACAATTAAGAAAGAATACATAATGAGTTTAAAGAACAAAAACTCAAAACTCACCAGCCAATGTCCGTGCATCTCTTGTGAACGATCTGTATACTTCTGGGACGAATGTATCACTATAAGCTATCAATTCTTCAGCAAATTTCCGCTTTTCAGGGTCCTGCGTCAATTTGCCAATACTTTTTTTCTTATCAATTTACAACTTAAGATTTTCCTAAATAGACTGGACAATAATGAACTTTTGAAGCTTACATCCGGCAAAAGTGATGGTCCTTCAAAGTTACTATCAACATATTTAACCAGATCCAAACTCTCTCCTATCACTTTGTTGTTGTGCTCCAGGGATGGCACCTGTGAGGAGTAGAAAATATAAATAACCAGAAGCATAAAATGAAATGCTCTGAAGATTTTAAAGTCCTTATATAAACACTTATGTGCTAATTGGATTGTAGATAAGACTAGAGGCAAATGCACTGGCTCGGTCAATCATCATTGAATTCAAAGATGAAGAGAAATCTTTTCCTCAAAAAAATCGTGGACATTTTCTTCAGGAGTTCTCATACAATTTACAATGAGGCCAAATGTCGATGTCGAAACCTTGCTCAAGATTTTCACATGATGTGAATATAAGTGAATTGGGCAAGCGAAAATGATTGTTCTTTTGGTGGAAGAACTACCTTATTTGGGGGGTAAACTTTTTCCTTGTACCAATCAGGCCGGTTCTGAAGATCAATTGGAACTAACTTGATCTTGTCTTGCAAACCCTACAATCCAAAATGTTAAGAAAATTTATCTAGGTAAGAGACTGAACAACTTCAAGAATGATGGAAATTACTTCCAAACTGAAATAACAAAAGGCATCAATAAAATCAACAGTTCTAAGTAGCACTTACTTTCAGAGGTGGATAGAGCTTTTGATTCTTGGAACAATGGGTTGATCCAAACCGAATATTTTGGACATAGAATGTGAATATGTATATGTAAAATAACTCAAATTTTAAGGACTATTACAATCTTAAAAGGTTGAACCCATCAATTTAACTTTTGGATAGTGACAGTCAAAAGTTGCGAAGTCATAATTACTTTTAGTGTGATAGCACCAAGGCGAGCCTTCACACAAAAAGTAGAGTTATTTCTTTAGTGCCATTTAAGCCACCAATTTAGAGGCGTGAAAACAGCCTCTTCGAAGAAATGCAAGGCATACTGCATACCACATACACCATTTTACCCCCATCCCTGTATTAGCTGGATATATAACACTTCATGCAAGGGTAGTCATTTCCAATATCCATGCTAACAGAATCATGGAATGAAGCAGTATATACTAAATTTATAAAGACCAAAATCTAATATGATCATATGCATCCGAACTAAGAACTACTTCCTCTTTTACATTATGTGGCGGTATTTGACCAGACATGAAATTTATAAAAAGAAAAAAGATTTTTAACATAACAAAAGTATCTTTTGATCTTAAACATGACATGACATTTTTGTAGCTATAAAGATATGTAATTACGAGTAAAATGGTAAGTTCAACATTAAAGAGGTCTCCAACTATAGGAAGTGTCCATCTTTTTGGAACAGATTGCAAAAGGTAAAACGAGATAAAGTAGAACGGAGGGAATAGTAAAAAGGCGAACCTTAGCATTCCTGGTGATCCACACACGCTGAGCAAAAGGGCATTGATAGTTGATATACAACCTTCAGACAACACAATAGACTCAGATCACAATCTTCACTCAGATAAATAACATTGTACCGACGATAAAGAACACATTTTTCTTAAGGCAGTTGAGAAAAAGGTAATTAAACCTGGTAGTTCCGTCGAAAAGAGGCGGAGGTTGGGAAGTAGAATCCAGAGATGGTGGTAGAACTTCTTGTACGCTTCTGTACAAATAAAAGAACAACCCCATCAACATCCGTATCAAAAGCAAACCAAGAAAATCAACTTATATACAACATACATAAACAACCACTACTTAGTCCCAAATTTAAAATCAATGGTCATGTTGTATCAGCTGCTGTAATTGTTTCTTCCTTGTAAGCACTATAATTCTTTTCATATTAACTGTTATGTGTTCTTCATTGTTTCCTTCTTCTTTTACTTGACTATAATTTGATGTCTCTACCTCCACAAGGTAGTGGTAAGATCACATCACTTCCCACCCTTCCCAGACCCCACTTAGTGGGATTTCGCTGGGTATGTTGTTGGTGGTGGTGATGGTCCTGTTGTATCACCCCACCCCCAAGCCCCCATACAATATACATACATGCATACATACATACATACAAATCAATGGTCATGATGGATCCAAAATTTAAAATCAACTTACACACCACATACATACATATACACTTCATCTTCTTCTTTTTTTCCACATACATACATATACACTTCATCTTCTTCCTTTTTCCACATACATACATATACACTTCATCTTCTTCTTTTTTTCCCACATACATACATATACACTTCATCTTCTTCCTTTTTCCACATATGTACATATACACTTCATCTTCTTCTTTTTTTCCACATACATACATATACACTTCATCTTCTTCTTTTTATAAAAAAGGTACTCAAATGTTAAATATCCTATAAGTAAGGAAATGAACTCTGAACCTAACTCAACCCAACCCCCCCTCCCCACCCCCCACTCCCCAACCAAGGGTGGAGCTACATTCACTCAAGGTTGGTCAAATGACCATCCTTCGATTTTTTTTTTTTTGAATATATAGGTTATATATAGATATTTTAATGTATATTAATTGTTGAACACCCTTGATGCGAAAATCTCACCCATGTTCTAAAAGTATGAACCCTTAACAAAAATGCTAGCTGCGCCACTGTCCCCAACCCCCACCCCAAGAGGACCCTTCATTCCTAAACCACTCACAGCTAAATCTGGACAATTTTACCCATTATCTTTTGAGTAGAGGAACAGTTTCTATGTCTGCATGTATTATATTCTCTCCGAACACAACTTGTCTAAATCACCGATACGCAGTCTTTTACTCATACTATAATCGGTCCATCCCTAAGTGATTACTGTTAATTACTAACAAATTTGAACAGATTAAACACACTTGATGCTCAATTGAGAAAAAGAGGAAGCAAAATAGGACTTACGGGGCAGCCATTGATGATGATTTTTTCAGAAATTGAGAAGATCCGGGAAATTCTGGAAGTGTGAAGAATTTTGGAAGCTTTTATAGTAAGTAAAAAGAAAAAAATACGAGTGGTAGGTGATCGTCCCAAGTTATCTCGAAATTAGTCAAAATTAATATAATTTGACTCTATAAATATATTTTAAAATATTAGTAGATATTAATATAGTTTGATTTTAAAAATAAAAATTGAATATTCTGAAAGTGTGAGTCGATAAAAAGGAATTTTGGGAGGTTTTATAGTAAGTAAATATGAGTGGTAGGTGAGCAACGTATCGTTTTGGTTGGGAATAAGTTATTTCGAAATTAGTCAAAGTTAATATAATTTGACTATATAAATATATTTTAAAATATTAGTCGCTAATATAGTTTGACTTAAAATAAAAATAATCACAATTAAAATAAGACAGAGGGCAGCGAAATTAAAATAAATTTTTTATTTGCTTACATACACAACATTTGCTGGGTAGATATGAAGTAAGTTATTCGCGTATAAAATTATTATGATATTTGATTGATAATTTAGAAACTTACATTGTTAACACATATAAAAGTTATGAAGTAATTTATGTATCAAAAATTGAGAAGATTCGGAAGATTTTGGAATTGTGAATCAATAAAAACAAAAATTTTGAGAGCTTTTATAATAAGTAATACGCGAGTGGTTGGTGAGCAACGTGTTGATTGATTAGAAATAAGTTATTTCCAAATTAGTCAAGTTAATATAGTTTGACTCTATAAATATATTTTAAAATGTTAGTCTAAGTTAATATTTTTTTTAATCAAAGATTAGTCAAAATTTATACAGTTTGATTCTAAAAATAAAAATTATCATAACTAAAATAGGACGAAGGAAATGTTATTTAGTAACGGAATTAGAAATAAAATTTTCATTTGCTCATATATCCAACATTTGCTGGTAGATATAAAGTAAGTTACTCATGTATGAAATCATGATGATGTTTGATTGATAATTTAGAAACTTACATTGTTAATGCACATAAAAGTTATGAAGAAATTTATGTATCAGAAATTGAGAAAGATTTAAAAAATTCTAGAATTGTGAATCGATAAAAACGAAAATTTTGGGAGCTTTTATATAAGTAATACGAGTGGTAGATGAGCAACATGTCGGTTGATTAATACATTTGTTTTAAAAGTTAAAAATTATCACAATTGGAATAGGACTAAGGGAGTATTATTTAATAGCTAAATTAGAAATAAAATTTTCATTTGCTCATATACACAACATTTTGTTGGGTAAATATGAAGTAAGTTATTCATTTATAAAATTATCATGATATTTCATTGATAATTTAGAAACTCGCATTGTTAATACATATATAGGTTATGAAAAAATATATGCATCTTTTTATATATATATATATATAAAGGGGAATAAGTAATACATGAATAATTAATCCCTGCAAGAATTGTGCATCAATTAGTTTAGTTCGATTTTATTATTGATACAGTTTATTGATTTTCTATTTGTGACGCACTAAATAGATAACCAAATCAATTAGATTTTTACTATTGTTTTTTTATTTTTAATGATTCGATTTTCAGTTTAACTGGTAAAAAAATAACCATACGAGTATATATAACACAAATATTTATATTGGTCATTTTTGTTTAAAACATAATTGTTCAAATTATTTTTGAAGACTCGTGCAATGAATTGAGGAAAAATACTAATTGTCTATTTTTATCATAATCAAATTTAACATTGAGAAGAGAAAAGGTGATATTAATTTATGCCGGGAAGAGAGTTAGTGTGTCTCAACAAAGAGAGGGATACTAGTTTGTGTTGCTTGCGGCTGAAAATAATACTAATATTTAGAAAATAGAATTGGTAAAATATAAAAGTTAATGTTATACAATAAGGTGTAAAATAGTACTTTTCCCACTATTTTCTACTGAGAACGATTCCTACCTTCTTATAATCATCTCTTATTAATATATAATAAAAATTGAATTTATAGTTAAATGTTCATAAATAAATATTTTAAATAAGAGTTAAAATATTATATCACATATACAAAATTAAAATTTATAATATAATTACTTTGCTTCTTTACCTATTTAATTTTCAATTAGATTTTGAGTCTTCTTAATAAAAGTTTTGATTCCGTAGAAGAAAAATTGGAGAAGTTTTAGATTCATTAGAAGATTGAAAAGAGAATTGATGATGTGACCTACATGCTAATTTTATCGCGAGTGATGTCTTTTGTTTATCCTATTTTTCATATCTCGTTATTACGAAAAATCAATTTGGTCCTTCATTATATTATCTTTGTAGATAATGTGAGAATGATAGTGGAGCGGAGCAATAATATTGCCTTGCATCAGGGGTATTTGTAGATATTAAAATTTTATAGGAATGAACAAAATTAGTCTTACTTTAGTCAAGATTTCTTAGAGGCTACTCTACGCTAAACCCTAAAAAGGCATCTCAAATATCCAATAGAGAGATCAAAATATGACTTAAAGTGGTTAAAATCACCCTACGTTTGAGAAATACGCTACTAACGATCCTCAAATCATGGAGAAATCTTATGAAAAAAGAATAAAAGGAGAAACAGATTTGTACGTACATGTTTATCAATATAATTTTTATTTTTCATATTTTATTTGCGATTGTAAATTATTTTCCATTACTTAAAAATTTGTTGCAAACAAATATATTTGAATCAAGTATGATGTACGATTTCTAATTTTTCCACCTTCAATGAAAAACTTAGATACAAACATAAATGTATTATTTATCTTAACCTCAATTAATATTTATTACCTTAATCTTAAATATGTACAAAATAAACACTTAAATTTGTATAAAATCAAACATGTAGGCAAATACATCCCACATGATACATACAAATTAGGTCGAGAATTGCCTACTAGAATACGCATGTCTATTTATCTAACTTTATACAAATTTATATATCTTTTATAAACAATCAAAGTTAAAAGGTATAAATATAATTAGCGTCAAAATTAAAATATATTATATATTATGTCAAAAACTTATTATATTATAGTTAAATAAATATTTTACAACATATTTTCTACTCTATTATAAATTATAAATATCTGTTTTTTCCCATTTCTCCTGTTTTCCCCCCAACTTCATCTTTTCGCGAATTCCTCTCTTTTTCGAATCCTCAATCATGACAACCACGGCGGCGCAGATTCCCGGAAACCCTATCAAAACCCTAGTTCAGTCACCGGAGCCGAATGCGAATCCCACCGCTGTTTCCGAAGCTCCGTCTCATGATTCCGCAAAAGACTCATTGAAATCACCACCGTCTGACGGCGCCAAGGACCAAGCGAAGTTGGATTCGCCGGCGGATGGCCGTGGTAAGGATACTGATATACAGAAGAAGATGAAGCGAGCAGAGCGATTCGGAACGACGTTGCAGCTTACCGAAGAGGAGAAGCGAAACACTCGAGCTGAGAGGTAAATATTTTTGTATTTAAATTTTGTTGCTTGCAGTTTTAGGGCTTGGTATTTGGCTTAAGACGAATAGAAATAAATTCAAAAAAATGATAAATTATGTACCTTTGTGAATGCCGGAGTTGATATAGATGATTCGTTTTAGTTTGAGATTAGTTGGTTGGTTAGCTTTAGATTTTATATCTGTCTTAGAAATACTGAAATATCTACTGGTGTTCCATAGGACGGGCACGGACAAAATGATTTCTTTTCTTCTGTTCTAGCCTTGGTGGATAGAGTTATCCATTACGTGTGCATTTTGTGGATTAGTTGCGGTGCGTCCAAATTGGCCCAGATACCATGGTTATCAATAGAAAATTGGGCATGAATAGAGTGTTGTGATTATCTATAGCTGATTCTGCTAGTTTGGGATTGAGGTGGAGTTGATTGGTTGTTAAAAAGTTGAATTTCACAACCTGTTCAAAAAAAGGTTCCTAGACATTGAGGGTTAGTTGACTGGTTGGTAAGCTTTAGCGCTTTTCTCTAGTTGTGTTTGTTTCCACAATTTGCTAGGCATAGTAGCTGAACACTTCGTTTGGGTTCCTAGACAATGGTGTTGAGCATATCATTTGCTTTACATTTACAACTGTAGAAACAATTATTTAAAGCTATTTTCTTTTTAAGTATAGGTAGGCTAACTTTGTGTCACAACTTCATAATAGAGAAGTAGCAGTTTAGGTTTTATATGAACTACAAGAAACCGTGTCACAAAGGGGTCATATCCCAAACAGCTCAGAACTCGTGCTGGGACAACAAACAACAACAACATACCCAGTGAAATCCCACAAGTGGGGTCTGGGAGAACTCGTGCTGGGACGGCGGTTAAAATTTCCCTTTGTTTTTCTAGTCTAGTGAGGTAGTCAACTCGTAGAAACATTGTGTTGTGTAATCTGAAATGGGTGTCACCCAAGCAGAATGGATTAAAGCAGCTTTGCATTCCCTTCCTTTGTTAGTAGGCTTGAAAGTTGGAAGGCTAAATAGTATCTTTTGGATTTATGGATCCTTTATATAATTGTTGGAATTCAAAATTTTCCAGCATGGGAATCCTCAACTTTTCATCTATCTTTCCAGCTACCATTCAGTTGATCTCCAAAACTTACATAGTCCACAAGCATATCGTGTGTCTGTAAGAAATGGGATACTCAATGGCCATCCGTCGACATTAAACTCATAAAAAGGATCTATGTTAAGTTGTTCTTACCCCTCGCCTTTTGTTGGACCGTCTTGTGTCAGGTTTGGCACTGGATCTGCAGCTCAGGGTTCAGATGCTTTGAAGAAAGCTGAAGAGCAGAAGAGGAAAGCTAGGGCTGAGAGGTAGGTGTGCTCTGTATTTGGGCTATGCCAGCTTGGTACTTTACTTGTTTATGAGTTTGTTGATAGTTTTTGGTCCTCTCAGGTTTGGGCTTAGCCAATCTGATATTGCTGATGAGGAAGCTAGGAAGAAAGCTAGGCTGGCAAGGTTCGCACCTCCCGCGAAGGCTGATCCTGTTGAGGAAGATAAAAGGAAAGCTAGGGCCCTCAGGTTACAATGAGACCTTTTCACCTTTTTCTTTATGTCAGCTGATGGTCTAATTTCAGTGTCACATTGGTTTATAACTTTGGCTGATGGTGTTATTTGACAGGTTTTCACAGTCTCAGTCTGGATCCCAATCACAAGAGAACGGCAAAGAAAAAAATGAGCAGGTTTCATTTTCTATACACTGTAACTGAAGTTTTTGATTTGAAATGAATTGTAAAAAAAGAAGTAATCAGTATGTGTTTGTTTGAATTTTTATGTGATCATATGTGCGCTATACATGTTTTTACTAGTACAATTTTCTATTAACGATTGCATATATTCTTAACTCAGGTCACTGCTGCAGTGGAGAAGGCTGGAGGAGGAACCTGAACCATTCTCAAACTTACTACAACAGCAAGAGTTGCTTGTGATGTATAGTTCATTTTTGCTGCTTAATGGTTAGGAGTTCTGTTAAGAGTGACTAAACTCCCTAAGTTTTTGCATTACCTGTTTTTTGGAGTTCCTTTTTTAGTTTGGTAGGTTAGAAGTCTTAACGTTTGCAAGTTCCCCAGTAGCAGGACCATTCTTCAACAAGGGGAAATTGGCTTTTGTTGTCTCCTAGGTTAGCCAGTAGTGTTAGAATACATGGACCACAACCTCCTTAGTGTCATTCTGTCAGAACTGACCCCTAAACAATATTTTAAATAGACTTAGAAAAAAAGACTTGTCTGATGATGAAACTACACTTTGTATATTTCCTACTTGAAACCTTTGTTTTGATGACTTCATCATCAGGCTTCCTTTATCAATCTGCAACTGTTCTTTCACATCCTTGTGGTTTTTCCTTTCACCAAAAAGAGAAATGTTGCATATCAAGGATTTACCAGTTAGAGCATTTATGATTTCTCCAAGACATAAATGTAGTACTGAAGATAGTTGATCTTAGAAGTCTACTCTTATCGGGATAGGTAGTGCACTATTTTGTTTAGATCCAGATAGCGCTTCATGACTTGTCAGTAGAAAGTTCATAGATTTTCATGACATCCTGGAGGCATCATATATTAATTGTAGTTTGGCCATATTGGTAGTGATATTCTTAGTTGGCCTTGCAAATAGGAAAGGTAAGACTAGTGTTTATTGCATTCATTAGTAAGGGCCCTCAATTTTTGTTCAAGAAGAATTACCACTTGATTGCACTACATCTTTGCAGAGTTTTTGAATTGGAGAAATGGTTCTCTGTCACGTTGCTGCCCGTATGATGATGAAGTCATCAAATCCATATTTCTATAATATTTAAGCTGGTGTCTTTGGTTTTATTTACGTCTCCTTTTGACAAGGTTCAGTAGTGTAAAAACTATTTTCAAGTTTCCTGTTTCAGATTTTGATGTTATGGGTCATATGCAACAACAGATTAACGCTAAGGAGGTGTGTCCAAGTACCTAGGTATCACTGGGTGAATCCCTTTAGGCTGTAGTCAATAGATGTCCAAGTTAGTATAGAATGACCTTTGGGGGCAACTGGTTGCTATTTCGTGGTTGGTTATCGAAGTTCAAGAGGCAAGTGGGTAGTACTTTGGTCACTTGAATTGTAAAGACAGTAAATTTGTTGGTAACATTCTGATTCTGTACTCTTTAAAAGTTTCAATGCACTTGTGCTGACTTCTTTTATTTACTTGCATATGAATTTGACGCTTGTTAAACGCGTGAAATTTTTACGGAGGCTACTTTAATTGATCACTAGTTACTGGTACTGCATTTTCAGTTATAGGGACTGTAAGCACTTGACATATTCTGATGAACTTCCCAATACAGCTCCAACTGTACTGACATATTGTTGCTAAAGATTGTGGTTTTCTAAATCTAGCAAGTGCTTGTAGAGAGTTTGTCTGATCAACTGAAATGAAACAAGCAATTGGGACACACAAGGTACAATCACATTTTAATTTCAATCGTTGAGTTTGAGACCCTGAACAAATCATTCGTGATAAGGCAGAGGAACGTAAAATCCAAGTCAAGTTAGTACTTGGCAAAACAACGGATTTTCTTATATACAAATTGCGAAAACTGCAGAACATAATGAAAGTATTCTTCCAGCTAACGGTTGCTCCACTTCTTTTCGTGTCTATAGGTGTTCACACAAACTATCTCGTGTACCTTTGTTTACGTTGCTTGGGTAACACGAGACTCTTGTGCACATTACATTGTTCAGGAAGGAATGATCAATCGATGATCTAGGAAGATACAAACACATAACAAATAACTTACAAGCCTAAAAACCATAAGCAAACTGGAGAAAAAGGTGCAAGAAATTCGAGGCCTCCTAAAAGTCAGCTCTCTTTTTTCCAAGTGGATTGACTGGATTGGAATCCGTAGAGTCTTGGGATCTATCGTTTGGGAGAGGCAGGCATACCACCTCCTCCTCTAATGGAAAGTGTCGGACTGTGAGACGAGCTTCTACTCATGGAATAGGGATCTAGAAATACAACCACAACTGTGATATCATCGTGGAAATGCCTCCTTACACCTCGTTCAATCTTCTTCAGGTCTGAATATCTCATCTCTCTTTTCTTAGCTGCTACTCGAAGAGCAGCTTTGATTAATCTCCGTGCAATACCCTGGTCCAACAGTAAGAATAAACACACACCTGAGTTAACAATGTCATTCACCCTTGACGTTGAAGAACAACAAGACATCACTTAAGTCGAGCACCAAAGGGTTCATTTCCCTCTTAACGCAGACCTTACACCTACGTTAGAGGTACAGAGGCCGTTTCCCCCAGACCCTTGGCTCAAGGCTCTACAGATAGTTATATAACAACACCACACCCAATGTAGTCCCACTAAGTAGGATCTGGGGAGGGTAGAGTATACGCAAACATTACTCCTACGTTGCAGGTAGAGAAACTGTTTCTAAGAGACTCTCGACTCAAGACTCTTTAGATAGCTATATAAAAGACATCCTATTATCAGAAGTTGAAAGCTTACATTTCGGGGTTGACTGTGGACTATATTAACAGCCTCCTGGTTGCTAAGATGTTCCCAGAGACCATCTGAACCAAATATGAGGAACTGATCTTTGGAAGTCAATCTGTGAATGAAAATTGATGGCTCCGCACTGAGGATTGGCTTGGAGAAGGATTCGGGCAATATAAACTTTGGCAGAAGTGGTGCCTGATTGAACTCTGCCCTCTTAAGATAAGCATCACCAATCGACCTTGAAACCTGTCACGAGTATAACAAAGGAACATCAACTCTTATGTCACACCATTAGTAAAATCTTTAAAGCTCTAACGACAATTGTCTCAAATCTCAACTTCATGTACCTAGACTACTTGAAAAGATTTAAGAAAAGAAAAAATCTCCTAACTGTAGATTCATATATAGCGATAATCTCTACTCATAACATTATAACAATCACATAAGAACTCTAGCTAGTAATGACTAAAAGCATTTCTTTCTATTTGGGATGGTGCTCGGATAAAGCTCCAATGTTAGCTGCAAATAGTTTTTTCTAGTTGTACACCTTCAGCGTAACTTATATTTTAGGAAAAGCAACATGAGATGGCCTGGCAAATGTAACGTTAACGGATAATCACCTGTATGATACCCTTCACGCGCCAAACTTTGTGTTTGAGAAGCACGATCTGTGAATCCTGAGGATGCAATGATCTAAGCTCATCCCTCACAGACTCATTATTAGCATTGTGCTCCATTGACAATTGAATAGCTGTTACACCCCTTGCAGCTTTCTCTGCTCTACCTAACACCACACGTGAATCTCCGGCATTGGCAATATATAGTAGTCCATTGCAGATTACACCCACCAAACAGCAAGATCCCACTGAAGCAAGTTGTGGTTTGTTAAACCATTGTTGCTTCACAAGAGACAGAAACTCCTCATCCGTTTTCAAAAAAGCTTTTCTTATAACATCCGCAGACATTTCTTGATGCTCCGTTGCAAATTCTGTAAATGAAGGTAAATAGAAGCTACTTTCGTTTATTATACTCAATAAATTCCAGAATATGAACCACATCAATATGAGTTTCCAGGTAAATGCCACTCATAGTACAAAAGAGTTGGGATTCAGATCACGATACTTCAAAAATATATGTATCTAGAGATGGCACCATATATATATACCTCAAGAGTGCCTCTATTAGAGTGTATCAAAAGTTAGCTATTCTAATATTTCTATTCAAAGAAGAAAACAGCAGGCTGAGACGTTCAAATCCGATGACAGTTGCGTTTACATAACTAATAGAAGTGACCAACCAGATCTTTATAGCTTAAACTTTTATCGAACACTCCAAATAGACAACAAAATTGTAAGATCCTTGGTGTATAAATACCATAAATTTGACAAAATACCCTGAAAGTTCTTTCTATATAGTATAATCACAAGGCAAAATTCAGCAAAATCTTCGCGAACACCACATGTAGACACATTACATATTGTGGAAGGCATCATTTCAGCCAGCAGAGACCATTGCAAGACGGAAATACTTCGTTGATTAGATTTTTGGGAGCTAAATGTACATGAATATACCATTTCTGTTAAGTTAAACATTCTTGGTGCACTATAGGACTTGTATCAAGAACTTCATCTGTAAAGTCTAAAGATCAGATCTACCGACCTGATTCATTTCTCGTATTTATGTCAAAACTTAACCAGCATTGACATTCACAGCTTCTTTTTGAAAAGATCCTTATATTTGTCCAAATAGATCAATCAATTCAACATAACAGACTACGACGTCAACATGATATCAACAATCAAAATGACAATAACAAGCAACCAAAAAGGAACATGATAACCTTACTTTTAAGATTGGAGAACAAAGTGTTGTTAACGAAACGGGACGTCTCCGGTCCTCCATGTCCATCATAAACTCCAACAAATGTTCCATAAGGACCTGATTCAAGAGAACTCAGTGGACCTGATTCAAGCTGACTCTGATCCTCCATCAAATTATTGGCTTGTATTATTGCCATTGAAAATTCTCCATTTACATGAACCCCCAAATCCTTATACCACATTAAACCATCAACCCTACCCCTAGTATCCCCACCCCTCCCTGCACCACCATCCCCATCAACAGAAGGTTTCCAACAAGGTTTAACCATTTTCTTCCTTTACAATTTCAATAAAATTACATGTAAGGTCTATCAATCACATAAACATATATTTATCCAGGAATCTTGATAAAGTCTGAGTCTTTTTACATAACTTATCCAAAAGAACCAGCAAACAATATATTCATCAAAAACCCCAACCTCAAATCCAGTTTCTCCACAACCCCAATTCTTGATATTATAACCCCACAACCACAAGAAGGCCTAGCCACCATTAATATGTAACAAACCTGCAAATGGAGGGTATGGGCTGAAAAAAACAAGAAAACAATACTTTTTATGTGAGTTCAGAGAATATGGTGGCAGTGGGTGTTCTTTGCATACCTTGAACCTGGTTGTTTCAATTTTTTTCTTGTGTGTGTTTGTGGACCTTAACATAAATATTATTGTATCAAATTTCAACTACAAGATTAGCTGTGAAAACCCATTAAAGATTGATGGTGACAGAGTTTGTTCCTGGATCAGAGGAATCAAACAGGGAATGGATAACAAAAAATAAAAATTGGGTTTTTGTTTGGAAGTTCTTGATCAGAGGATCTTTTGGAGAGGTGTCAGAGGGAGATCTCAGATTATGATGATACACAAAGACACAAAATTTAGGGCAAGAAAAATCTTTTATATAGGTTGTTTGCTGTCAATTTATTTATTTCTCCAATATTTTTATTTATAGTAGAACCTCTTCCTATTTTCTCTCTTATTTATTGGCTTTCAAATTAGTGTTGGTCCTTTCTTAATCAGTGATCTCGGATTTCAGTCTTGGAGATGGAAAAAATTCTTACAATAGAGAGTATTTCTTCTCAAATGGGACCTTATGTGATATGAATTTGGATATAATCAGACTTCAATGTGGATATCGCACATTGGACATCGAATAAAAAAAAGTACTAATTGTGATCATGTGGCTTTCTAGGACTTTCTTTTTCCTTATAAAAATTTTAAAATTTCAAGAACTCAATCCAATAATGAGTATATATGATTTATATTTGTTATTGTATTAGCTTTATATATTTATTTTGATATATTTTATTTGAGTTGATGATATATTAAAAATTATTTTTCTATCTCTGCATAATAAAGATAAGACTGAATACGTATTATCTTTATCTTGTTTGTGGAGTTACATTAAGTATGTCATTATTATTGATACTAATTTGAAATTGAGATGCAATAATTAAACATCTTAAAATAAACTCAAGAATCCCATTTAGAGGTGACAGTTGGGCAGATTGGATCAAATGTGAGTGGGTCATACGTCAAGACCCAATTCAACTCGAATTTATTTGGGCCAAAATGGGTTTAGTCACGGGTTATGTAACGGGTCAAAATTCAACTCGACCTAATTTTTTTACTAAATTTTCCTTATTTTATTTGTTCTTTTTCAGTATTTTAGTACTTAATTCAGGTTGCATATCAACCGAATTATATGGATTGAAATGGGTTGGATTGAGATCGGTTGAGCTAATAACCCGCCCAAACTTCAACGGGTAGGGCGGATTGGATGGATTGGGTTTAATTTTGCCACCCCTAATCCCATCCAATAATAACGATGTATGACTTGTTCGTTAATGTATGTGTGTTTTGCATACTTATTTTGATATATTTTATTTGAGTTGAGGATATGTTGAAATTCATTTCTTTATTTCTATAAAATATAGTAAGACTGTATATAAATTATCGTCATCTCGCTTTAGAGAGTTAGATTGAATATGATATATATATGTACTAATTTTAAGATTGAGACGCTGTTAATCATTTTAAAAAAAATTCAACAATGATTATAATTTATCTAGAACAACCTCATAAGTATGGTTTGAAGAGAATAAGATGTACACAAATCTTATTTCTACCTTTATTGAGTAGAAACATTATTTTTAATAGACCTTTATTTTAAAAAAAATACACGCGATACAAGTCCATAATAAATAAATATACTAAATAGCAAGATACAAACAAATAAAACAACAAACAATACGATATATAGGAGTACTAAAAAATAGTATTGTATATTAAAAGATACGAAACGAGGCAATTACACATTAAAGAATATTTTTTAATCTTCTTTAATATATTTTCAACCCATATTTTTATTATGTAAAACTATATAATTAATTAAGTGTTAAGTATTGGCATAAAAAAGTATACAATTTAGTCAAATAATGGAGTTCCAATTTTGTATCTATTTTTATTTTTTTTCTTTAAATATAGTCACTATTTATTTTTTTATTTATGCTGTTATGTAGGTCTGTTTGCTGTCAATATCTTTTTCTTCTTTTTCAATGTTTCAAGTAATTGTGGTCAAGTTGCTTTCTAGGCCTTTCTTTTTAATTTTTTATTTAATTCCAAGCACTCCATCCTAATAGATCAAATAAAAATTGATATAAAAGGGATATATAATAGTTTTGATCTTCTTGCCATTATATATTTTAATCGTGTCTGAATAATTTCAACCTCATTTTTTTGATTATGTTGTTTTCTATGTGAGAGTCAATTTCATCTTGTCTCGTATATCCTTGTTAGCTAATCAAGTTTTTCCGAGTATACTCACACATTCGTCTAAGCATCCATAGTATTTCACCACTTTCACTTTTTGAACGTGCGAATTCTTGATTGGACAATATTTTATCCAATATATATATAGATAGATAGATGATCTAATGAGCACTTTATAAAACTTACTTTTAACTCTTGGTGGAACTTTCTTATCCTACATGACAAGATGTGAGGTTCTATTTTATCCACCTGCTCTAGTAAGATAATATGTGACATCATCATCGATCTTGGATCATAAACTCAAGATACATACTTGAAATTTCCTTTTTTTGGGATGACTCGTATTCAATATCTCACTTCCACATCCGCCTAATATAATGTGTCACTGTACTTGCACTTTAATATTCTGTTTTAGCATTGATCAATCTTAAGTCGTCTGACTCTAGGATTTGTGTATATCATTAACTAATTTATTGTGAGTCTCGTCAATCAATACACTATGTCATATGTAGATAACAAAACTTTTCACATATTATTCATGGGCTATTGATCAATTATTCATGAACTATTGATTAATTAAATGCAAATATGAAGATTGCAAAAATATTTATCTCACCTCCTAAACAAAAAGAAAATATTAATTAGTTTGACCATAAGTTACATATATATATCTAACCCCAACCAAGTATAGTTTGACCATAAGAATATTTTAACACTAATATGTATATATTCTAAGAAAATGTATTTTATATACAAGAAATCTATTTACTCATAGATATTATGTTGTCATGAGACGGACAATGGAGACATTCATGTCCAAGAAACCATTGCTTGTTGCTTTGGATGGTTGCCATATATAAAATCTAACAAAATAAATATAAGAGAAATTACAAGTGCATGTATATATATATATGATCTTCACGGTTCTCGATACTGATTAAATTCAAGAGGATCGATGTATTCAGTATTCATATTGGAGTTTGATTAAATTCGAATTCTCATGGGGAGGTTACGTATAATGATAAAACGTTCCCTAACAAAGATGATTTTATACGCAGGAGGATTCAGACTGTGACCTCTCATATATACGAAGAAATACTCATCACTCCACCATAATATCTGTTAGTTAGCTTTGTAAGTAACTTGATCACATCTAAGTTCCTATTCTATTATTCTATTAATTGAGAGAAAAATTTTAAAAAATTAACTCTTGCGGAAAGAATCGCTTGAAAGCATGGAATGGATACCCTATTGGTTAGAGGTGAATCTCAATGATTAATCTTATTTATTCAACTCTCCGTCTTAGATTCAGATTTTAAAGTTTATAATTAGTTTTTATAATTATCTCAAACCAATATTAACATAAAATAAAAATTAGGTATACAATTCAATATTTATAAGTATTTACTTGATATATTTTCTTAAAAAGCAAATGTATACATGATTGAGACAAATGCTATGAATTTACCTAAATTCAACACTTTAAAAGTAGATTTGTCTATACTTTTTGATAAAAATTCTGTTTCTGTCACTTTTACAAATATTTTAACTAAATTAGTGAAAAAAAAATAGTAGTAGTATTTTCAATGGAAAAAATAGAAAACTTCTCAATTCTCCCATGCGTTTTTCTAGTGAATTGGTTCGATAAAAATGAGATGAAGAAAAAATATGTTTTGTAACACAAATATTCATTGATTTGCGATGGCAAAAGTCTCTATTTTTAATACCTTATTCTATTGAAAACTTTATTTTTTTAAAAATAAAAATAAAATAAAGTGCAGACAATACATGTTTGGTTATGGTGAAATTAGCTTTTTGTGAATGTGATATATGTCTTACTATATATATAGCTTGTTTGTTTATGATGAAAAGAACTCCAATTTTTGTTTTTGGTGAAAATTAGTGATTCTTGAAAACAAAAAGAGCAAACATGATTGATTAGTTCACAAAGTTATTAGGTAGTGATTAGTACTTATGTTTGAGACAAACAATGTGGAAGTTGTTTAAAAAACATCATTATTGTTTGTGAGGAATAAAATATTGTTTGTTAATAATTAAAGGTACTTTTTAGCCTAATTAGTAGAGAACATGTAGTATACATTTTGGCAAATGTCACTTCTTGTACAAGAAGACTTAGTTGCAATGTGACATGTTTTTAGTATGACTATTTTGTAAGTAGGGTTTAGGGAGGGTTATACATAGATGTTATCCCAATTTTTATAGGCCAGAAAAGTTGTTTTTGATAGATTTTTTATTTAAAAGAGAAGTTATCGAATCAGAGTTACGTTGTTGTAAGGTGATTGGTATTTTTATAGGATAAAAAGATTGTTTTTGATAGATACGTTGTTGTAAGGTGGTTGGTATTTTTATAGGATAAAAAGATTGTTTTCGATAGATTCCTGACTTAAAAAAGAAGTTATTGAAGCAGAGTTATGTTGTTGTAAGTTGGTCAATGCTTTTATAGAATAAGAAGATTGTTTTCGATAGACCATCGACTTAAAGGAGAAGTATCGAAGCAAAGTTATATTGTTGTAAGGTGGTTGGTATTTTTATTGGATAAAATGGTTGCTTTCGATAGACCCTCGACTTAAAAGAAAAGTTATCGAATAAGAGCTACATTGTTGTATGGTGGTTGGTATTTTTATAGGGTAAGAAGATTATCTTCGATAGACCGTCGACTTAAACAAGAAGTTATCGAAGCAGAGTTATGTTGTTATAAGGTGGTCGATGCTTTTATAGGATAAGAAGATTATTTTTAATAGACTCTCGACTTAAAAGAAAAGTTATTGAAGCAGAATTGCATTGTTATAAACTAGTCATATCGACCGCCTAATTTTCACGTATTCTGAAACAGTGTGTGTTATATGTTTTGGGTTAGGTTCACATAATTTATTTATAAACATTTTACACTAGTGTCCATTATCGTTCATTCAATTGTCGAGTTAAATTAATTCAAAGATATTTTTAATATATTGTGATATGATATTATTCGCTTTGGGCGAATCCCATATGATTTTTTCAGAAAATTTCACCCCATTAAAAATAATCAATATCTTATAAATTCTTTCTGACACTTTTTATGTGAGACTTTGTTCACACAATCCGATATAACTTAATAGAAGCAAAGAGATAATTCCACACCACCCTAGAATTTTTTTCTATATGATTTTTGTTTTTATTTTTTCAAAACATATCTTGAACAAGGAAATTAATTATTATCCTGAAGGTTGGGTTTTGTTCTTTTTCAAATTTTAAAAGGTTAGAAAAAATTAATTTAAACACAAAACTGTATGCTGCTGGAATATTTAAATATGATTGTGCAAACCAAAATAAATTTTTTATTGAAAATGTTCCCCAATCTGTTTCCAATTTTTTTATTAAAATTAATTTTCTAATCACTATCCCATTTTGCAGAAAAAAAAAGTTATCTTTGTCAATTGGATGTATATTTTCCATCAAAACTAATACATCACCACAAGTTGATTTGAATATTTCCAAAAAGACGATGAGAAATAAAAGGATAAAATATTTATTTGTCATTAATTATTATGGACTATATATTGGTATAAATAATTTTTACGCTATTTTGTATAATCATTGTAGACACTTATAAAAATATTGAGTTATAATTGATTATCAAATAGTAGATGAGAAGACAGATAAAATTATTGATAAGACCTGATCACTTTATTATCGACTTTATCTTTTGTAGTATGCATGTATTTTGTAACTGATTTAATAAGCTACATGACTAACACATCAAAGAGGTGACTCTTTTCTCGTAAACTTACTTAATCGTTACAATTCATAATTTTTCTCTTTCGATTTTATGTGTTTTAATTTGACTGAAAAGCAACTCAACAAATTACTTTATTTTAATTTACTATAAAAAATGTTATAATTTATATTTAATATATTTTTTTAATATCAACTTTTGAGCCGACAATATAAAGAAAGGGGCAAAAAAAAATAAAATAAATTGTCAAGATACATTATTTAAGATGGAATATCACACTGCATTTATTATAAGAATTATTTTGATTAGACTTGCATTAATTTAACAATCTTTAATTTTTGTAGTACATGGTAAGACCAAGTAGATATATTATTGATGGACATGACATTATAAGCCTAATTAACTTAATTAAAGTAATTTTATGGATACGTATTATGGTCTAATATATATATGGGACTTAAAGAGTCGCGAGTGAAAAAAAAATATAATTCCTTGAAACATCAAACCAATTATACATATTACGTTGTACAATATTCTTAATTTATTGAGTAATTTTGAGATCAACTGAATATATCATGATCTGATTTCTGAATTAGAAGAAGACTTAAATAAAACATGAATATATATACTTGGAATTCTAAACTTTGAATTGAATGAATAGTAAGCTTCTTTTCTGCACTTCTCCGATTAGGGGCGAAGCCACCTTTATTCAAAGGGGTTTATTCGAATTTCTTTCGCGAAAAATTATATCATTTACATATGATTAAAATTATTTTCTATGCATATATAAAATAGATACAAAATTCCTTCGACTAATTTATGTGTTTGCGTTTTAAAATTTTAAACCCCTTCAATTGAAATCTTGGCTCCGCCACTATCTCCAATCACATATTAAATTTTTTTCGACTATAGAACTTTGACTCAAACTCAAATTCAAACTCGTAACATATATCTATCTCATATACACATCACGTATTGTACTCTTACGACTAAACCAAAGTCTAGGGGCAAAAGTAACTATGATCTTCTATCCTAATTTGTTCATTCATTTATCATATGATTAATGCTTATTAACTCACCCAAGCTACCCAAATTGTCATGTGGTAACAAATTGGAATAAATAAATAAAAAAAATCAATATAAGGAAAATGGTAATTAAAATTGGGACCATAATAGAAAAGGAAAAAAAGAAAAATCAGTGATGTTGACATATTTCTGTAATTGGATAAGCATTCATTGGATGTGTAAAGTACATAAATTGTACAAAGAATAAGAGACATTCTTGTTTATGTCCAAATTCAATTGATGAAATCATATGGAATTTCACCAATTGTTATGAATTTATTATTACTTTTACCTTTTTCTTTTTACATTGCATTTTTTGAATTTCTCATGCTGTAATTTTGTGTTAATAGGAAGTAAGTATTACTCTCTCGCTTATTTTGATTGTCATGTTACAAAGCATAGATCGAGGAAGTCATAAAAGGACATAATTATACTTAATTCTTGAAGTACATTTTGGAGAAAGAGAGAGAGGGAGTGGATGTGTTAATGGGGAGTAAGTATTACTCTCTCGCCCATTTTAGTTGTCATGTTGTTTTTTCGAAAGTAAAAGAAAATTTCTTATCTCATACGGTTCAACAGTCAATTCTTTTGGTGCTTTTCTTGGGCATTCTTGATAAACCAGTGTTTTGACTAATTTTTAAAGTTAAATTAGATTAAATGTATTTAATATTTTAAAATAAAAATTTAGATATTTAAAAATTGTAAGAAAAGTATTACTGATTGCAACTTTTTTATATATATATTAATATAATGAAAAATATATCTTAAATTATCAGTCAAAGTTCAAGTAATTTGACTCTAAAAATGAAAATTATGACAACTAAAATGAGACACGAAAGTGTTAGATTAGTTTCACTAAAATATTAGTGTGGAAATTGATTTTTGAGAGAGTTGGTTTTGCAATTGCCTAGATTATTATTTCAAATTTATCCTATTGTCTGATAAATTTGTTATATTAATTAAAAATATAATATCTTCTCTAAAATGGTAAAAATCCATAAATTCAAGAGGTCAAAGTAATAGGTACATAGTTTGTTTAGCCAAGTATAAGTTTAAAGTGTTTTTTTTTTAATTTTTAAAAGTGTTTATTTGAGAAAATTGAGATGTTTGACAAAATTTTGAGGTAAAAAAAACAGGCGCTTCTAAATTTTGAGCAGCGATAGAAATTATTTTTCATAAGCACTTCTGAAATTTTGGCCAAACAAAGATTACTGCCTCATATTAACAAGAATATTGTTAGAAATAATTTCAAATTTTTAATTTTAAAAGTTATTTATTTTATGAGAGGAAGAAAGATGCCCTTGGGGTTTACCCAGTGGTTTGGCTTAGGACTTCTATATTGAAGGTCTCTAGTTTGAAAACCTTTATCAGCAAAAATAAGGAGTTTATCTTTTGGATCGAGCTCGTCACACCGAACTTGCCTAGTAAGATTTACCTTTCCTATGTGATTTGTAAGCTATTATATAGGAATGAAGTTTTTATCCCATGCCCATCCGAATAATAGCGGCTCCAATTTTCTTTATCATTAAAAAAAGTGATTTGAAACATTAATATTTCTCACTTTCTGCAAAATACATTGGGCTTTTCACCTTTCAATGTTGAGAGTCCAGCAAATAGGCTTTCTATTTGCAATTTTCTATCAAGGCCTATGAAAAGTTTGGGCTCCTTATAAAATCCACCAATAATCATTTTTTAAGCCCATAATTGAAAAAATAAATTCTATACTTAATATTTCTAATTTTGATTATTTTTTCGACGCAAATTTATTATCTATCTAGATTGCAAGTTTTAATTCTCTATTCCAAAATATAGTTGATAAAATAATATAACAATGACAATGACAACAACAACCAGTGTTATCTATTAGTCGAGGTATGAAAATAGTAGAGTATATAAAGATCATAATCTTAAATAGTAATATCATAGGTATCAAACACAAATCAAAATTAAAAAGTGAAAAAAACAAATCATGTCATTTTTTTAAATATAATATTAATATACTATTCTTAGAGACGGAAAATCAAGAATACAATATCGTACCAAACCAACCAATGAATGATGAACACACTCTGTCATAGTTTTAAGCTCTTCAGAGTCCACTTATAATATTACATTATATTATTATTGTTATATATTTGTACATTGCTAACTTTTAAAAAAGGACTATTATTTGGCTAGTCACACTATTATTTTACACAAATCCATATTTTTTTTAGAGTTAATACAACTAACATCAACTTTTTCCAACATTATCAAAAATTGCTTCATTTTGATATAAAAAATGAAACCAGTGATACATGTCGAAAAAGTAAGAACATTAAGGACTTTTAATTATGATACATGGAGAAGTAGGATTGTAATTTGTATCAATAAGTGTTGCAGTTTTGTATCATTTACGGGATTTGTGTAATTTTTTAAAAGAATAGAGCTTATATGAAATTATGTAAATATAAGTTGTGTATTTCTGTAATTTATAAAATAATAAATTTATGCATATTGAATGAATTTCTCAAAATAAATTCAAGCTCAAGAACATAATTATTGAATTTATTTGAACTCGTAACCAATTCTAGCTCTGTCCATGTTAGCAATGGCAATCAAGAGGCAAAGACCATCCCTACCTAATTGCTAACAACGATCCATTAATGAACTTATTGAAGAGATAAAATAATCAGATCCAAATATTCAGCTGTCCCTGGAAAAATTTAAAATTTATAAATTTTGCTCTTTATATAATTCAATTTTTATATA
>JAABOM020000110.1:1108217-1129283 GCA_011800125.2 Solanum clarkiae | reverse complement strand
ATCTGATTCCTTCAATCTCGATTAATGTGATACATTTTGATTAAGCGCAAAGATTTGTAAAGAAATGAGTGTTTGATCATAAATATATGTTTGATCATGAAATCTAATCAGATTTTCAAAATATTCAAGTTTTGACTTCAAAATCTATAATCAAACTGCAAAAAAAACTTTTGAAAAATCATAGTATAAAACAATATTTAGACATTTGTGTGGACAAAATCATCTCATCAAGAACAATAACAAAGAATTTTAGGAGTCGTTTGGTATAAGGTATAAAATATAATAATCCCAAATAAAATGTATGATTATTTAATTTCATGTTTGGTTGAAGGTATTTGATAGTCCTTGGAATTATTTTTCCCATAATAAATCCCAATAACTTGTTCCAAATCAATCGACCCCTTAGCAGGGAGTAAATTTATTTATATTTTGTTGCAAGTAGCACCAAGAAAAAGAAGAATTGTCACTCAGATCTTGTAATGATGGAAAGCCAATTAACAAAAGTAGTTCTTGTAAACTTTTAACTAAAGCAACAGAAAAGAGAAAGCAAAGAGTTCTATAGAAAAGAAAAAAGGTAAAGGCAAAAGAGAATGAGGGGCATGGATTGTTGAAACTATAGTGGTGCAATCACTTTTAGACTAAAAATAGGGTAGACATAGCCAGTGGGGCTTCACATAATCAATTGAAGATCCCAAGTATTAGTACTATTTTTTGGGGTGGTGGGGGTGGGGTTAGGGGTGGTTAGGGGATTGAGAAAGTAGTTCTAGTAATTTCTCCTAACAGTTTTTTATATTCGAAAAGTCTGGTTGAAGCTATCGTAACTTTCAAAACTCAAGAATGATGAGCTTTTCCTCTACCTTTCTCTACTTAGAGTTAATTCATTTTACAACAATATTGTACGTTTCACAGTAATAACGTAATCGATCAATCAACCAATCATTTTTCATTATTAGTCGATTTTTAAATCTTTTTTCTTGTTTTTCCCCTTTTTTCATATCCAGTATCTTCTGCTTGTGGGGCTTAATTTTTGAGACGAAAGTTTTCCAATAACAGTCTCTCTATCTCTATGAGGTAGTGGTAAGATCTGCGTACAATTTACCTTCCCAGACCTCACTTGTGGAATTTCACTGGGTATGTTATTGTTGTTTCGAACAATCAATCAATTGTGCCTCAATAAAAATACTAATCAAGATCTATGTATTCATTCTGATCTATTCAAGCTTAGTGAAAAAGTAAAATGACATTTTTGTAGTACATCAAGGACTTGACATTTTCAGCATATTATGATTTATGGGACAGTGGAAATAAAGCTGAAAAAATGGGTTAGAGAAAGGTGTATTATTAAACTGATAAGAATAGAAACTACACTTGATCTCAATCAAAAGGCCGGAAGGGTATAATCTCATCTGTCCAAGTTTTGGTGGACATTGTTGCCCGATACTTGTGTCAGCGGAAGGAAGCAGGTACCTCATGTATTAGTCAAGGTGCACATATGCTGAACCTGACACGACGTTTATCAAAAAATAAATGATACAAGTGCATTATTAAGTGAATGTATTGGGGACAGAGATGTGGTTTTGGAAAAGCCTAGGGAAATGAGTTAGGTAGAGTAGAATGGAAGGGAATGACTGGGAATATTGGCCTTTGTCCAGAAGCATGTGTCCAGTTTATACAACTACAACAATTCCTTTCTTTTCATTATCTCTGTTTAACAACATGGTGAAAAAGAACAAGCAGAAGAGGAAAAATATCAATTTGGCCCATTCATGGAAAAATATGTACACCTTTTGGCCCTACAAACCAAGTCATAATAATTTAGTTTGGTGCAAGTTATTCCCCACTGTAGCTTGCACTTATCAAGGGCACTAATCACTTCCCTTTTCATCTCTCACAGCTACTTTTTGGGCTTTGTGCACCTTCTTGTGGTAAAAAAAAAAAAACAACGTATGCAGTGGAATCCCATAAGTGGGGTTTGGAAAGGGTAAAATGTACGCAGACCTTACCACTACCTCATAGAGATACAGAGGTTGTTTCCGGAAAATATCTTCTTGTAGTAAGAGAATGGTAAATAATAGAACTTGTGAAACATTCCCTGCATAAAAAGCTGAGATCTTTGTACTTGTTAGGTTGCAAGAAGACAGCGCTTTGGATCACGAACTATGTGATGTATCAGGCATAAAGAATCAGTCACTTGGATGCTGGGGTTGGCGTGGTGGTGCAGCAACTGCAATGAAGAATTTTTCGACTTTCAGATATTCGAGTAGTATAAACAAATGTTAAGCAACTTGTGTAATTTAAACAAAATAAGATGAGTGAATCAAATAAATGAGCATATTGATTATATCTTGAACATGTAAAAACGCCATACAAGGGAAGAAACATAGATGGTAACAACCTTCCCTACTTCCCTATGGAGAAAAAGGTAGAATACTCAACTTGCATCTTAACAAATTTTCTATTATCGGTGAACTAACATTATTTGTGATCATATGAAAGGAGTCATAGACTGGTCTCACAGAAGGGTAGTAGATGAAGCTCCTGCTTCAAAAATGTCCCCTGTTAACCTAACAGTTGTAAGATAACATATTTCTAGGGAAACATAAAAAATCATCACAGAGTTCATACTAGTTTACACTGGTGTTTGTATGTGATACTTCCGTTAAAAAAGAAATTAGAGGACACATATGTTCAAGCTGAAAGTGTCAAAGCCCATCAGAGAAGGTAGTTACTACTCGAAAATACCAGAATATCGCGTGCTGGACCTCCAAAGGGACTATCAGAAGCTGTAGATCCTCTCTTCAAAGTATTTTATCAACTGAAAGGCAAATATCTTTCCCAGGGGATCATAAATGTGTTTACATCAAAATACTCTGGTTTCAAATTGCGCTTTTGAACGTGTCTCTTCATTTGCCTGTTCCATGCTTACACCATATTTGAATTCTTTCTTGAGCACTATTATTACTTGAAATGTTGTGTCTCAAGTTCCAACAGAATGGCTTCATGATATCCCTAAAGGAAGAGTATCAATGATTGCTAAACGATTTTCTACTTCCTCACGATAAGACAAGGAACCAAATTCTTCTGTATGACGACACAGCAGAATTGATGCAACCCTGTAATCTTGCTTGCACGAAGCCCACAGAACTACTTACGTCCAACCTCTTACACATAGCAGCAGATTTGTCACATGGTTTCCTCCTTAAATTCATCCATCATCATGTAACCTTCATCCTTCATCGAACCAAACAATCCTTCCAATACCACATAAATCTCTCCAGCTTTTTCATTTGATTCATCTTTTGCTATAAAGCTTTTTAAGCCTTGACATGTTTCTATCCAACTACTACCAGTAATTTTCTTCAATCCAATTTTTTTCATTTTCTTCCTGAGCTCCTGAGATTCTTCCCACTTCCCAGCTTTTGAATATAAATTTGCCATGATGGTATAGTTTCCAGTATTTTCAGGCTCTATTTCAAACAAATGATTACATGCAAATCTACCAACTTCAACGTCACCATATACTGAAGCTCCATTAAGTAGTGCACCCCACACTCTTGCACTGGGTTCGATTGGCATCTTTCTGATGAAATCAATCGATTCAGATAGCTTTCCTGCTCGACTTAGAACCCCCACCATGCTAGCATAATGTTCATCCAAAGGCTGAATTCCATACTTGTCCAACAACTCAAAAATTCTCCAAGCTTCTTCAATCAGTCCTGAATGAGCACACGCTGCCAATACAGCTGTAAATGTGACGGAATCTGGCTTTATGCAATGACTTAACATCACATTAAATAGATCAAGTGCAGCCTTGGCATCTCCATGGTTAGCATATGCCGAGATAATTGCCGTCCAAATAATGACACTCCGAGCTTTTGTGTGATAAAAAACTCGCCCTGCTGATTGTATAAACCCCAGTTTTGCATAGGCATCAATAACTCCAGTTGCAACAAAGATATTTTGATCACAATATCTCTTAATGGCATAGGCATGCACTTGTTTCCCTCCTTTTGCAAATGCTAGATCGGAAATTCCCGGAAGAATACTTGAGAGGGTCACTGCATTAGGTTGAACACCTGATAACTGCATCTCACGAACTAAATCTAAAACTCCTTCATACAGATTATTCTGAACTAGACCTGATACAAGAGCATTCCAAATACTCAAGCATGGTTTCTCCATTTCACGAAAAAGTTTAACAGCTTTATCAACAAATCCATGATTCATGTAGCCTGAAATCATTGCGCCATATGTTATCTCATCCCGCTCATCCATCTCTTCAAAAAGCTCTCTTGCATAGTCCAAGCAACCACATTTTGAATACAGCGCAATAATCGAGTTGTAAACTGAAATGTCAACTTCAATCCTGTTTTCTATAACATACTCATGAATTTCCGTACCTAAAATAAGATCATTTGACTGTGCACAAGCTTGCAGAACACTCACCACCGTAACCCCATTAGGTCCAAATCCTTCTAAATGCAACATTTCTCTATACAATCCTTTGCATTCCTCATAAAGCCCACATTGAAAATAACCCGATATAATTGAATTCCACGACACCACATCCCTTTCAGGAACTTCATCAAACACACTTTTCGCCAATACCATATCACCCATTTTCGAGTAAGAATTAATCAAACCATTCAATACAAACACATCCGAATCAAACCCATTTTTAACAACATAACAATGAATCATCTTAACCAAAACAGAGTCCCCCAACACCCCAGAAACAGCTTTTAACACACAAGTCACTGTAAAATTATCAGGCTTCACATGGGGTGACTCAAAATTCACAGATAAAAAAGAAGAAAACAACTTTAAAGTTTCTACATGGTAATTCTCAGAAGAGTAACCAATTAAAAGAGCATTCCAAGAAAACGTATTTTTCTCAGGTATTTCGTCGAACACATGGTGGGCTTCTTTTAAGTGATTGGTTTTCGAGTAGAAACTGATGAGTTTAGAAGCAAGGAAGTTGCTGGGGATTGTTGAGGAAAGAACAAGACGGGCATGGAGCTGCTTGCCTTGACGAATCAAGCAGTGTTGTTTGCACAATTGTAAGAGAGAACCACACAATGTGTAGTCAATATTAGTATAACTTTTGAGTCTATGGAGGAGGAGGAAGCTCTTAGAAGCTTCCCTTAGCATGGCTATGGGTGCTAGCTGATTTGATGAACCTCATTTTCTTGAATCATGGAAATCTCCATTATCAGAGTTTGCTGTTTTCAACTGGAATTTGAGCTAGACTAAATCCGAATTTATGTGGGAAAGTCCACATTATTTTTAGTTTCCTATCTATTTTCGATACACACGTTGAAGTTCGATTAAATTTAAATTTGTGTCAGAAAATTACACATTGGAGAAGCTCGACTAAATCCAACATCTTTCTTAGCAGCAGAGTCCGGGAAAGAATAGAGAAGATTATTTCACTATATTTTTTACCAGAAACAGAGCCTATCACAAGAATATTTTTTTTATTGGGGCGATAGCTCTAAAAAAATAAATTACTAATCTTTTCAATTTATGCAGAGAAGACCCACATCGAAATGCTTCCTACAAATACAATTCAATATTTCAAAAAAACTCAAACTCGAGCCTTTAATTAAAAATGAAGAAGTACTAGTAGTTACATTACAACCTTTTTGTTGGTATTGTTTTTTTCTATTCATGCATAGAAATACTTTAAAATAATTTTGAAGCTATCAAAAATATTTTAAATTGTAATTTGTAAGTCATGATAAATAAATATAAATTTATGTGATATTTAATATGTTTGTTATGTTAGAATATTCACACACGTGATTGTTATAAATTCAATATTATAATCATACAGATTTTTGTAGCGTGCAAGTCTAAAGTTTATGACTATGTTATATTTAATCTAAGATTAGATCATATAATATTTGTATACATTCTATTCTATTCTTTTCAAATTATAATTATAAAATTATTAAATATATTATTATTACAACATTCATAATTCAATCAAACCATCATGTCAAATTAGTCGCAATTCATATTCTAATTATGCTCCATAACTATGGTTTAGATAATTATATTTCGTAATTATAGTTATAACAATATTTGTATAATTCATATAATATTTGTGTAATTCGTTATACAATTCATAGTTTTAGTATAAAAGTTTGCATATTTTGCTATGCAACTCGTGCACAATGTTTGTATAATTCGCTATACAATTCACATTGTTTGTATATGTCAGTATACAATTTGATTCGTGCATAGCTTATGTATAATCGCTTACAAGGTTAGTATTAATTGCGCAAATTATACAAAATTCAAACCACAAATACGACTAGATATTTTTCACAAGTCATAATTAATTCAAATTATAATTATGTTGGGTAATTAACTAGTATATATTTACTTATCTGCATAACTTTTCTCTATTATCTTATAAAAGTGGGCTTATATAAAATGGGCCACTTCTTCAAATTCAAATCACAAGCCCAAATGCATCATATATGGGGCCTATAGACATTTTGACCCGCCAATTTCAAACATCGCCGGAATAGCCGTCTCTGGTTCGCCGTCGATCTCCTTTTCCGGTGACATCTCATTGTAAGCTACCTCATTCTCTTTCTACAGATTCCATGCTTACAGAGTTTCTATCAGTTCCCTGCTCACACACCGTTAAAATGCTATATTTGTAGAATACCAACAATGAATTGAGTTGAAGTCATAATATCTTAAGAATCACATATGAGCCGAATAAAGCAGAGTGGATATAGAGAACTCCAACTCTTTTGAGATTGATGCTTAGTTGAATGATTGTGGAATTCTTTCACAATGATAAAGATGTTAGGATCAACCCGGAGCTATGTCAATCATAGGATACAGTCTTGTTTCAACAATGAGCAGTCCAGTAATGATCATATAATCAATTTATGTAAGCAAAAGTTGTTTAAACAAGCTTTAGAGGCATTTGAGTTGTTAGAAAGGAGCACAACTTATAATTTGTATCCAAGCACGTATGCTCAACTAGTATCTGCGTGCTCATCCCTTAGATCCCTGCAGTATGCAAGAAAAGTTCATAGTCATATCTTAGCATCAAATTATCAGCCAGACATGATTTTTCAAAATCATTTGTTGAATATGTATGGTAAGTGTGGGTCGTTGAAGGATGCTCGAAAGGTGTTTGATGGAATGCTTGAACGAAATTTGGTTTCTTGGACTTCGATAATTGCTGGGTATTCACAAAATGGTCAGGAGAATGAAGCGTTGAATCTTTACTTTCAAATGCGACAGTGTGGTCTTACACCTGACCAGTTTACATTTGGAAGCATAATCAAAACATGCTCAAATATGAATCAGCTGGAGTTGGGGAAGCAGTTGCATGGCCATGTCATTAAATCGGAACATGGTTCCCACCTTATTGCTCAGAATGCACTGATTGCGATGTATACAAAATTTAGTCAAATTAATGAGGCATGGACGGTATTCTCTCGTATTAAATCAAAGGATTTGATTTCATGGAGCTCAATGATTGCTGGATATTCACAGCTTGGTTATGAATTAGAAGCTCTGTCCTGCTTCAAGGAGATGCTTAATCAGGGAGTTTACAAATTGAATGAATTTGTTTTTGGAAGCATTTTTAATGTCTGTAGAAGTCTTGCACAGGCAGAATTTGGAAGGCAAATACATGGTTTAAGTATTAAATTTGGGCTTAGTTTTGATGCTTTTGCTGGTTGTGCTGTTACTGACATGTATGCTAGATGTGGATGGTTGTGGTCTGCAAGAACTGCGTTTTACCAGATAGGAAATCCTGATCTTGCATCCTGGAATGCTCTGATTGCTGGTTTTGCATACGGAGGTGACCCTGATGAAGCTATATCTCTCTTTTCTCAGATGAGAACTTTGAGTTTGACTGCAGATGATGTCACAGTCCGTTCTTTACTTTGTGCCTTTGTAAGTCCATCTGCTCTCTTTCTAGGAAAGCAAGTGCACTGTTATGTTATTAAGAGTGGCTTTGATTTAGAGATTTCCGTCTCTAATACATTACTTTCAATGTATGCCAACTGTTCAGATCTTCTGGATGCACATAAAATTTTCAATGAGATAAAAAACAAGGCAGATTTAGTCTCATGGAATGCCATTCTCACAGCTTTTCTACAACAGAGAGATTCTGGAGAAGTCTTCTCATTATTTAAAATGATGCTTCTTTCTTCTAGTAAGCCTGATCATATTACATTAGTTAATGTGCTTGGGGCTTCTGGAAAAGTAGCCTCTTTGGAAATAGGAGACCAGGTTTGTTGTTATGCCATGAAAATTGGGCTAAGTGAAGATATTTACGTCATTAATGCTTTAATTGACATGTACGTGAAATGTGGACATATGACAAGCGCTAAGAAGCTCTTTGATAGTATGAAGAACCCTGATGCAGTCTCATGGAGTAGTTTAATAGTGGGGTATGCTCAGTTTGGATACGGAGAAGAGGCTCTAGATCTCTTCCAGAAGATGAGATATTTAGCTGTCAAGCCAAACCAAGTTACCTTTGTCGGGGTGTTGACTGCTTGTAGTCATGTTGGACTAGTAAAAGAAGGGTGGCAATTGTTCAGAGCCATGGAACCGGAGTTTGGTATTGTACCAACTAGAGAGCATTGTTGCTGCGTGGTTGACATGCTTGCCAGAGCTGGCTGCATAGAAGAAGCAGAAGCTTTTATCAATCAACTGGAAATCGATCCTGATATTGTGGTGTGGAAAACTTTGTTAGCTGCTTGTAAGATACATAACAATCTTGATGTTGGAAAACGAGCAGCTGAGAAGGTTTTAGAGATTGATCCCTCAAATTCTGCTGCACATGTTTTACTCTGTAACATTTTTGCTTCTACTGGCAGTTGGAAGGATGTTGCATCACTGAGGGGTCTGATGAGACAAAAAGGTGTCAAAAAGGTTCCAGGTCAAAGCTGGATTGAAGTCAAGGATCGGATCCATGTCTTCTTGGCTGAGGATTGTGTGCACCCAGAAAGAGACAGAATATACTCCATGCTGGATGAACTATGGCTACAGATGCAGGATGATGATTATTCGCCCATTCCATTAAGTTTTCAGGGTAAAACATTTGGATGAGATATGTAATTGATACACACTTCTCACACTGCGATTGTGAAGTTACACCCTTGCAGAACCACTTATGCAGGTGTTTAAGTTGGTTTTTGCTAGATATTAGGAGGTCTGGAAAGTTAAGTATGCCAAAAATTTGCCAAACAGCTATCCAGAGGCATGCTTCACTAAATAGCTGCCTGATGTTTTCCAAATTACAATTTGCCATTGTTTCATATAGAGATGTATTTTGAGTTCCAGATTGCAGATTAACTGAAGACACCATGGAAGATTGGTGCCAATTTGGTACAGAGAAAGAGATGAAGATGAAAGATGGCTCTACTGCTTTAAAGGAGTGAATGAATCCCTCTTTTTGGGAAGCTATTTACTGTTATGACGAATGCACAAGAAGCAGAAATATGTTTTTATTATTTACTGTATCACTGTTATCATCCTTATTTTCAGGCATATGTCTTCTTTATGATGTTCAAACTGTACCAATTAACCGCCTGTAAAATAACAGCCTGGTGTTTGAAAAGTATCTTGGAGCTAGCAAGAAGATAACAAGGAGATTTTGAAGAGCTCACTGGGATTGATGAGGACGGTCGACGTGGCTCTGGGTTAGAAGTATCCGTAAAAAGAAACTTCTTTTCTTATAACACATGAAAGTTTGCAGCATGGGAGATTGAGTCCACGAGAAAAAGAAACTTCCTTCTTACAACACATGAAAGTTTACAGCGTGCAAGATTGCGTCCACAAGACTTTACTATTTGTGAAGCCAAGGAGCCACTTCAGGATTTGGTAAATAGAGTTCTGACAGTGTTGTCACCAAGAAAAGCACTTATAAGCGCCTTGATCTGAATGAAAGTTGCAGCAAACTCTAGTCATGTGTAAGTCCGCTCCTTTCGCAGTAAATGGTTTCCATGTTGAGGAAGAAGATCTGCCTGAGGGAGCCTTCATGCAAAAGTGTTGTGAAATTTGTGAGTTCTCTGTTTACTGTCTGAAGAAAGGCCTTGGAGACACTTCCGTAGAACTTGTAATATTCTTAGACCTGAGGAATTGATGCAGTGTACCAACTAAAGCGGAAGGTTTGATTTTTGAAGAATCACAAGCTGCATCTCTCAGAGCTGTTAGCTCCCTTGTAGTGAGGAAGTTAGCTTATATCTGCCGAAGCAGCTCTGAGTTACTTGATGTCTGATAGGCAATCTTATATGCAGCTCCTGGTGGTTGTAAATCTGATATTTATGTATAGTGGAAAAAATCTAGCGAAGCCCGTGATAACCGTATTCTCAAGCTCAAATGACCTCCTCATTATGATGTCTGTTATGAGATGCAGCACCTAGATTCCTGGAGGCATAGGAATCAAAGCTGATATTGTTGGTTAGAATCACAGTGAACTTTTGTGGTAAGGAACACTGTAAGTGAATCTTTTGACCATTTTCTCTGAGAAAGTAATTGCTGCATAAGATTTAAATGGTTATCGGCCTATTTTGATGGTCTTCCACAGAAAAAACGGATTTCCAGTATGACAGTATATGGTCGGTAAAGAGTAGGCAGATGTCTAACAAAATGACTGTTAAATTGGAGCAATGCAGATTAGATTTCAGAAAATTCATTGCAAATTAAAGGTATTTGGTATGAACTGCAGCTGGCTAGGTTAGATGGAGTTGCTTAAGGCGTTCCAGGAGGAGATTACAACATAGGCCTTTGACTGAACCATTCTAAGGTGGCTATATGAGTCAATGTCTTTGCATCGCTATGCTTTTGTGAGTTTTTTCCCAATATATTCTTTGTTTTGGTAGTGTAATGGTTCAGCAACCTATGTAGGGATGTTATTAAAGATTAATACACTCAGTTCTAGATTCCAAGACCATTGATTATCCTAAATGAAAGTGGAAATTTCATAATGCACTGAGTAGTAACATGTATTTTTGTGGAACATATTAGTTCTGATGTTTCTAGTGATACGTATTCTAATATGACTATAACACTTAATATAAAAGAAGCATTGATTTTCTGAGGTTCCAAATCACAAGATGACATGTCTTTGCTCTTTTACTAAAACACTACATTCAATTACCAGTAACAGAAATAAACATCAATTGATCAATCCCTAAATCAGTTATCCTACTTTGAAAGAACATCTGGAGTCCAACTGAATATCCTCATGCACCTTCGGTTGCATTTACATTTCTGTTAGCTCGTTTTGCTATTCCATTGCCTTGAAATGACTTGAGTGACTCCTTGAGGTAAGGAGTTCTGAGATTTTCAATAGATTCCCTACTTGGCACGTTAATTCTTTTCCTTCTCAGAATTGAGCCTGATGGTTCATCAACCTATTGAGAAAAAAACAGAATTCATTTTAGTATCACATTTAAACGGCTGTAAATTCCGTAGGAAGCTGAAAAAGGTCTTAGTTGAAGATAGCATGTGAAGAGTGGTAAAAGAATAAGTTTAAGAAAAACCAAAAGTTCTTATTAACAGATGACATTAATTGGTAATTTCTTCTGGTGGGAAATTCTAATTTATTGTCAAAAAGGTGAAGAAAATAAACTTATCCTCCTGCAACGATCGAGTCAAGAACTTGAAATGAACTAATTTCCTATTCAGGTATCTTGATGGAAATTCCACAAATGATAATTTTTATTTGACGTGGTATTCTTGCTATACAGGAGAAGGAGTTGGTGCTGGATTTTCCAAGTGGAAATCCGTTTCTGAGATTTTACCTTATACTCATCTGTCAATATTTTTCCTGCATTTTCCGCTATCTCTGATACTTCAGAGGAATGACTGTCTTTCATCTGTTTCATATCCTCAACATAAGGATGAATAGATGAACAGATCTTCTCACATTCATCACAATCAAGTTTCAGCAAATCTGCAGCAACTTTAACTCTATCAGTCTGGGGCAATAAACCCGAGTTTGTTCACTTGCAATATCAGAGTAAGAAACACTGTGTATTCAGGCAACATACTTTCCATAACAAAAAGAAGATTCCTCTTGGAAATATCTGTTTCTTCTAGTATGGAAGTCACTGCGGAGGAAAACTGAGTGCTGATCTTTCCATTTGATTCCATTGCACTTCTGAACATATTGAGGTAAGAAAACGTAAATTTTATGTAGTCCTCAGATAGTAGTCGATTCATCTGAGATGATTACGTACTTAACGATGTGATCGATTGAGTTGATTGTTCTTGTTTCTTGGCAAAGAAGGGATTCTTGGGCATTTCTCCATCCACCTTCGATTCCCTCTGATTTTGTCAAGCTGAAATTTAAGATAAAATATAGTCGCTTTATTAAAGGTATACAATACAAAATACACAGTGCAATATTTATAAATTTATATCATCGGAAACCAACTCAACCAGCAATCGATGTCTCCTGCTAGGCTACTCTTCCAAAATTCCAATCTAGTTGAATCCTCAATATGATGGGCTTCTGTGCTTTCAATGTAGTTTGTCCACTCTTTATAGGCAGAATTAGCACAACCTTGTATGCCTGAGAACTCAGCATTTAGATTTCTGGTTTTGATATTAGACCACTCTCTAAGGTCATTGACTGCTGTTTGAACCTAAAGAAAAGAAAAAATGGAAATGTTTGATAATATTCTGACTGAAAGAGATAGTCGTGTAGTAATTTCATGCTTTTAAGAATTAGAAAATCCATCAAAGGCTTTGATATTGGTATGAATTCCACACACAATATAAACCTTCATGGAATAGCATTCTCAAGCTAAGATCATTTAGTATGAGTACTAATTATTTAGTTAATGAGCTTTGGCGTAACTGGTGAAGCTGTTTCCATGTGACTAGGACTAGAAGGTCATGAGGTCAAGCTATGGAGATAGCCTCTTGCAGAAATACGGGAAAGGCTGCGTACAATAGACCCTTGTGGTTTGGTCTTTCCACAGACCCCACACATAGCGGGAGCTTCGTGAAAACCGGGCTGCCCTCTAATACCATAAAATGTATGTACAAGTTGCACTGAAGCAAGACATACCAGCCTTTTCTTCTTAGTACTGGAAGCTGATATAAGTTCTACAACTTTTGCTATAAGTTGCCGTTCTTCACTTGCAGCCAGCTCCTACAAAATCAACTCAAAGGGTGAAAAGAAACCAAGATCGATTTCATCATTTCCAATGAGGGTCTGGAACAACAAATAAGTACCTCAAACTTCTCCTCAAGGGTAGTGAGTTGCTGATCATTAATTGATTGTGATTTTTCATCCATTAGTCTCAATTTTGAAATATATGTATTCAAGGTCTTGAAAAAGTTGAGGAGAACTTTAGAGGTTATTTGAATTTCTTGATATCTTCTTGTTTGGTACTGATGATGGAGAAAAATAAGCAGAGTTAGATGCACAAAACTAAGAATATCTGAAAGAAAATTTAGCATGCTTATGTACCTGTTGTTCTTGTCGCACAAAAGCATTTATCTTCACCTCAAGTTCCCTAATATTACCTTGCAGACCGTTGAGTATAGTATAAACATCAGCGGAAATCTTTTCAACAAGCTGCATTAGTATGCAGGCAAAATTGAGTGATGAAAGGGTGGAAAGAAAGTAACACTGACTGAAAGAAGTATCTCTGCTTACATCCATAAAGGCAGAAGAATGCTTTGATATTTCTGAATTCACTTTGCTAAAGGCTAGCTGAGAATTTTCATGCAGTTCTTGGGCTGGAACAGCTAAATTCCGGATATCAGAGCTATACTTGTCCTTCAGCTTCTGGAGCTGAGCCTTCAATTCATCTGTAGCCTGTTCACAAATTCAAGATTAGATCAGTTCCATTTTCAGGCCACAGATTATCAGAGTACAATATGTCAAAAAAATTTCACCATACCCTTCTTTTAATAGCTAAGAAGGACTGTGTATCTTCTAATATTACATTCAATTGTTGCTCTTGTTTGGTTACAGAAACTGCTGTTTTTCTCTTTAAAATTTCAAGCTGCTGAGTTAATTTGTTGCGGAAGCTTTCCACAAGGATTCTGTTTCTTTCCTCTCTGCTGTTGCCTTTCTCTGTTTTATAAGAAAGGTATGTTGGAAGAAGAAACTGATTTTAACCAGATAAAGACTAAAGACCAGAAGAGAATGTTGTGCTGACCAATTTTGGTGAACAAGCTGGATAGCTCTGATTCTGCATTCTCTACTTCAGCTCGAAGCTCAAGTGCTTTATCAGCCATTTCCTTTTCTGAATAATCAGAGGTAAAATAGGCAGATTTCAATAATTTCAAGAATAAACTTATTTCCAATGAGTCACTAACGTATACATATTTGTTCCTACATGGTGTGGGATTCGGGAAAGCTTTGGGTCATCTTTGTCTTTCAGTTATATGTTTGGGACACACTTCTTACCAGATTTAATGAGATCAGATACTAGATAATCTTTCTCTTGAATCATTGCTTTCTCTCGACTGTTTTGAGCTTCTAGATCATTGAAAGCTTGTTCAGCTTTCTTTAGTTCTCTCTGCCATAAAATAGAGGTTGAAAGTTTAGTTATATTCTAGGTTGTAGCTATCTTGGTAAACAAGAGACAGATAGTAACTTGTTCAAGTAACATCCTACCCGAGTTCTCTCAAGTTGTTCAGTTAAATCTGCTGTCAGTTGTCGCTGATTATCATAAAGATCCTGAAGCTCTGTCAGTTTCTGCTCAGAATGTGTAACTTCTCAATTATCTTGGAATAAATTAGGACCTTCATAAGCTGCCTACAGGATAGAGCAGGTGATACTTACCTTGCTTTTGGACTCTAAATCAAGTTCTGTGAACTTTAGTTTCTCAACTATAGCCTAAAAAGGGGGAAAAAAAAAGCAGTCGAGCAATAAAGTTTGTTACTATTTTACAGATCAGGAGTAGCAGTACAGATATATTGATGGTAGTAGCACCTTCTGAGCTGCCTCTTCTCTCAGGTAACGATCATGTGGTATATAGATTCCATTCTTTTCCCTCGTTGCATGTAATTCTGCAGAGAAAATTAGAGTGCCTACTGTTATAAATGGCATGCAAGTGCACGAAGCATCCTGCATTCACAAAAGGTTCGGGGAAGGGCAGCACCCAAAGGGGTGTTGATGTAGACATCCTATCCCGATGCAAGCATTAGTAGTTGATTCTGGGGCTCAAACCCCTGACCTATAGGCCATATGGAGACAAACGGTATTCCTTCAATGCTTACTGTTATAATACCACATAAATTAACAAATTCTCATATTACAGATTTCATTTTAACCTTGCTTTAGGCAGTCCATCTCCACGTACAAATCTTTGATCAGGGCAGATTTTGTCACCTTCTGGTTAACCTGGAAATAGTACTTGAGGATGAAATATATGTGGTTATCTAAAATCATTAAAAAACAATTCTCCAAAAAATAAAATTGACCACCTCTGGCCTGTTTTTAATTTGCTTGGCACGATTAGCATATTCGAGAGTACTGAGGGTCTCTTCCAAGCACTGGATGGATGGAGAAACCGTGGCAATTATGCATGTCTTTGTTTTTCCTCCTAAAGAATCCCTCAGAAACCTTGTCAACTTGCTATCCCTGATATTCCGAGACTTATTTTACAATGGTTGCTTCTATATTATAACATCTGTTACAATGTAAATATAATGACTGAACAAGTTCTCTACCTGTATGGAACATGTCCAGAGTGATCAAACAAAGCATTGATGACCCTGCCCAAGGTAAGCAAGCTCTTATTTATCTCACCAGCCTCTCTTGCTCTTCCCTGGATTTTAGAGAAAATGTGATTACATCCCTCAAATCTCATTATAATAACTGAACGATTTTTAACTTTTAGCATTGACAATATAGAGAACTTTATGCTATCAGCGCAATTTAACTTGTTATAGCAGGTCGCCTGCTTTATTTTCCAGGTAAGTAATTCCACTTATTATGAGACACCTTCAATTATCTTTCAGGTGACATAATAGTGCATTTTATGGAAGTTAAACTCGGTTTTTGAAATGGTATAATAACTAGTTTAGATTCTTCTGAGGAGATTAATTGACTGGAGAAGTTCCATTAGTGTACCTCTTTTGCACCAGAGCGTAAAATGTTCTCGGATCCAGCTAGGTCAACAAGATTGAGTTTTCCACACTTTATCAGTTCTAGTCCCTCATGAGTACATTCCTTAACATGTAAGGTAATGGAAAATATCGAATGAGACCTATTGCTTTGTTTATTAAGAAACGTCTCAGCTGTATGCTTATTTGCAGAGCCTTTCTCCAAAAGTTTGTATATTTCATCTGCAGTTGATACCGTCACCTCTTCTAGACCTCTTATGAAAACTGCGCCTTTTCCATCCTCCATAAGGGCCAATTGCTTTTTCTGCTTCTCATCTATTGGTTTTGATTCCTCGTCCAGGGAAAGAAGATCTGTTATTTCCTCATTGTAGATCTCTATATACGCAACTTTCATAGTGTACTCAGCCTTCTGGGACTCCAGAATATCAAAAATTTCCTTGACTGCTCTTGGGATTACTCCGGCATTCTTGTGAAACTCCCCATTCTACAAGCATCAGCATTGAAAAAGAACATAAAAAATGATGAGCTAGCAAAATCAGGGGCGGAGCTACAATATTAGTCAAAGGGTTCTGATAAACATATTAACTTTTGCTTAGACCCTTCTTTTGTATTGGGAACTTAAGTTTAGAAGTCATAAACTTCAAGTCCTAGTTCCGCCTCTGTCAAATTGGACAATAACATTTGAGGGCGAAAATGAAGAGAATCGGAGAAAACCTTCTCTTTAATTGCTTCCCCTTCCATTGTGTAAGTTTTTCCTGTTCCAGTTTGGCCATAAGCAAATATAGTACAGGTATATCCCTCAAGAGCCTCATTAACAAGAGGAGCCACAGACTGATCATAAAAGTCCTTTTGCTGAGATGATGGACCACAAACCTAACAAATATTGTGGCATTTAACGGGTTCAAATCAGCGTTACTACTCAAATTTTCGTTATAATGAAAAAGAAAAACAGATTAAACTTAGAGACATTATAAGAAGATAACCTTATCAAAGAGAAAGGTTTTGTTTATTTGCTTAATTGTTGTGTTCAAAGTTACAGTGACTTCTTGTTTCAGCTCGTCGCATGAGATCACCAAAGGGCCTTTCACCTTCATTTCATCCTCATTTGGAGGCCTGGAACACAAAAATGTCACTTGCTAGTAAGTCTCATTGATCCACCTACGCATCTTGCTTTTAGTGTTATATTCTTCTAACTTCTCAGTAACAAATGATCGTGTGAGACATAAATTTTAGTTTAGATAAAGGAGGACAATTGCCATAGGCTGCCAACCAGCATAATACACTGATTGACATGGACAGTGAGGATTCCCGACTTGGTTGGGACTAACACATACTTATCATATGAATTGTGTCGAATAAACAAAAACAACAACATATCTAGCGGAATCCCACAAGTGGGGTCTGGGATGATAAAAAGTAGGCAGACCTTACCGTTTGCTCATAGAGGTAGAGAGACTGTTTCTGGGAGACCCTCGAATTGTGTAGAATAAGCAATGGAAAATTTAACTTGTTCATACCTGCAACGCAATACTACTTTCACATTTACTCCTTTTTCACCACTTGACCTCATTCCTGATCTACATGTTGTTTCAGTTGATGACCAGAGTGTTTGAGACATCAAGAAAGGAGTTGGGCTCCCTCTTCTTTGATGATTCGATTTCGGAGTATCCATCAAGAAGAATCAGAATTTCCTAGTCAACAGGGCAGAGCACACCTTTGGTACTTCAATATCAACTCCGGCCGGCCGGCTGGCTGGCCTGTGGAGTATTATTACAAGGTTTTGTATATCTATCTCACACTTTCTAAATTTTTGTAATTAGAGAAACCAACAAGATTTAGTTTTGAATATAAAAACAAGAAACAGAAAATTTAATCTATTGGCGTTACACTTTCTTGCATAATAAACAAGTAATTTTTCTTTATGAGCTTTAACTACTTTATTGACGTTTTGAGTCATTAGTCAATGAAACGTTTGGAAAAAAAGACATTAACTTGTGTTTTGGACTTTTGTTTAATTACAGAAAAATTAGTCAATAGAAAGATGGATTACACTTTGAAATTTTATCATTTTGCTACTTTATTGGTAGCATATTATAATCATTACCTAAAATGGTTAATTTTTTTTTTATGTATTTAGTAAGTCGTATATATATACTTAATAAAGTTTTAATATCATTGGCAGTATCGTCTATTTTCATGCGGTCTATTATTATCAATAGGGGTGGAGCTAAATTTAGTCAAGAGTGGTCAGATAAACACATTTTATCGAATTTTTTTCGAATATATAAGTTAAATATCGATATTTTGATATATATTAATTGTCGAACACCTTTGATACAAAAAACATTCACTTATGTTCTAAAAGTATGAATACATTTGATAAAAATGTTAGCTCCGCCGCTGATTATTAACTATTATCACTATAAGCCAGTAAGCCACTATATAACCACTCTTTAGACATAACTATCACCATCTCCAATTTTATATGCTAGTAGGTACTATTAGTCACCGTTTTACGATTATCTCTATCAATCTTCATTATAATTACTAATCACTCACGACAAACACCGCAATCAACCACCACGATGCTTATCACCGACTAACATCATCATTCACAAACTCTATTAACTATTGCTATTATCCATCGCTATTAATAATTGTCATCACCAACAATCACGATGAACAACTATTTTTAATTTCTACTGCCACCACTATTACCATTAGCTATTGACATTACCATTACTTACCACAATTCTTGATTAGCACTCACAATCAGCATTATTATTTCAAAATGTAATATTTTTAAATATTAATACACATCTTAATATTTAAGTGTTCATTTAAATTCAAAATATTGTAAATTTTAATAAAAATAACAATTTAGTTGATTAATTATTTAAATTTTCGTCTAAAATTTTAAGTGGGTAATTAAAAAAATATTTTGAATCAAAGTGCCTACTTCCAAGTATACCGGCGCCCTGTTGATTGTTGTTCTCCGGCGACGGCGATCGGAAAAAATGGGTGTCAGAAATTGGGAAACGAAGAAGCAAATCAGGCACTTGGTTAGGTTATTTTCCTTCCCCTAAAATGGCTGCGGAAATTTATGATTTGGCTGTTCGTTTTGCCTCAAGGGTTGTAACTTGTAAACGAAAGCTGAATTTAGAGATTTTACCTCCGGGCCGGCGGCTACTTGCTCAGCCAGAGTTGTGTAAGTTATATTTGTACAATTTCAATTGATATTGCATAGATATTTTAGATATAGGGGAATGGTAGTTCTCCAATCAAAGAATTTTTCTGAAATGCTATGAATTATTTGATTGTTTTTCACTATTTTTTTGGGTCTGTGCTGCTATTGACTTGAAGAAACTCTACTTCACTGTCCATTTTTGGGGTTAATTTCTCAAATCGTCACTTCGATAGTTATTATCTCGAAAAGTCATTTTCTGTATTGATAAAAATGGAATTGAGAAGAAAGGTGATTTTCTAAGATACTAATAACTGTCGGTTGACCTGGCAAATGGAGGAAGAGTACAATGGTCCCATTGTACAAAAACAAGGGATATTCAAAGCTGTAACAATTACAGGGGTATCAAGTTGCTAAGCCACACGATGAAGATCTGGGAAAGAGTAGTGGAGATGAAGGTGAGAAGAGTAATATCTATCTCAGAAAATCAGTTTGGATTCATGCCGGGGCGGTCGACTACTGAAGCGATTCACCTTGTTCGGAGGTTAGTGGAGAAATATAGGGAAAGAAAGAAGGACCTCCACATGGTGTTCATCGATCTCGAGAAGGCTTATGACAAAGTCCCGAGGGAGGTCTTATGGCGGTGTCTAGAGGTGAAAGGTGTCCCAGTGGCGTATATCAGGGCGATAAAGGATATGTACGATGGGACCAAAACTCGGGTAAGAACGGTGGGAGGAGATTCCGAGTATTTTCCTGTTGAGATGGGGCTTCATCAAGGATCTGTGTTGAGCCCTTTCTTGTTTGCTTTAATGATGGATGAACTGACGCGATCTATCCAAGAGAAGGTTTCGTGGTGTATGCTTTTTGAAGATGACATTGTGCTAATTGATGAGACTTGGTCTAAAGTTAATGAGAGGCTAGAGACCTGGAGACACGCTTTGGAGTCCAAAGAATTCAAATTAAGAAGGACCAAAATGGAGTACTTGGAGTGCAATTTCAGTGGTGAGAGGGAGGACACAGACTATGAGGTGAGGCCTGACTCTCAGCCTATTCCTAAAAGGGAAAACTTTAAGTATTTGGGGTCCATCATCCAGAGTAGTGGTGATATCGACGATGATGTCACACATCGTATCGGGGCATCTTGGACTGAGTGGAGGCTTGCCTCTGGAGCTTTGTGTGATAAGAAGATACCTCTTAAACTCAAAGGTAAGTTCTATAGAGCGGTGGTTAGACCAGCAATGTTGTATGGGGCGGAGTGTTGGCCTATTAAAATCGCACATGTACAGAAGATGCATGTTGCAGAAATGAGGATGTTGAGATGGATGTGTGGCGGCACCAAGAGGGACAGGGTTAGGAATGAGATTGTCCGAAAAAATCTAGAAGTGGCCCCGGTGGCAGAAAAAATGAGGGAAGCGAGACTACGATGGTATGGACATGTGCAGAGAAGGAGTGTTGATGCCCCTGTTAGGAGGTGTGAGAAGCTGGCTGTGGAAGCTTCTCGGAGGGGTAGAGGTAGACCGAAGAAGAATTGGGGGGAGGTGATAAGACATGATATGGCGGAACTTGATCTCACTGAGGACATGACCTTAGATAGAAAGAAGTGGAGGGTGTGTATTAGAAGTATGGGTTAATTGGTAGAGTTAGGTGGATGCTTGGCCTCGGGGTATAGTAAGGTTGATTGGGCAGGGGTACTCGTGTGTTTTCAGTATATGTTGTATTGTGTGTTACTCGTACTTCTTTTTCATATTTATAAACTGCTATGTGCATTTCATTAGTAGTCGTATCTTCTCTTCGTTCCC
>JAABOM020000110.1:1058908-1068992 GCA_011800125.2 Solanum clarkiae | reverse complement strand
TTTTTAAATATTTTTATGGTTTCCTAATTCTCCGTAAAATTAGGTGGCGACTCTATTTTTCTTTAAATTAAAAATTGATTTTTCTCAAAATAATTGAGTTTTAAACTGATTTTTTATTTTTAAAGAGTCGGTCAAATTTCGGCGTAACACTTTGTCTCATTTTATGTGATATGTTTGATTGTGCATAAATTTTAGAATGAAAAGAACTTTAAAAACTTGTGGTCTAAAATAAATTTGTGTAATTATAAACATTGCTCTTTAATTTTTAGATTCAATTTCACTTCTTTTTCTTTTGTCAATTTCTAAGCTTTCAAATGGATTCAATTGGTATTTCTCACACAAAGTTCGCAATCATTTGATAATGAGCAAAAAACATCTATTCCAAAAGGACAGTCCGGTGCACTAAAACTTTCGCTATATGCAGGGTTCGAAAAAGAGCCCAAACCACAAGAATTTATTGTACTGTATGTGGTTTTATCTAAACAGGATGAATTTAACTCATAATATCATTAAATGCTTTTTATAAAAGTCAAGTCTATTAATTAATTTGATAATCAAAGTCATTCTTAAATGATATATGATTGTTAATAAATAAATTATACTATATGATTGTTAATTAATATAATTATCTAATAGGGCAAAGTTATATGGATGGCATGATACATATTCATCCACAAAGGCCATTGGTGAGATGGTGATTCATAGCATGAGGGAAATCATACCAAAACTCATTATTCGTCCTTCCACAATAACAACTAGTTATAAACAACCTTTTCCTGGATGGGTACGAGGATTCATGTATCTTATATTAATTATGTGGTGCTGTTCGAATTTTGAGAGTCAAATTTCATAACTTGAACGTAAATTCAGACAGAGAATCTTTAATTTTTAGGAAAAGAACTACATAAGTATTATTATAAGTCCCCAATAACTAGTTATAAACAACCCTTTTCAGGATGAATACAAGAATTCAGGTATATTATATTAATTACATGATATCGTTCAAATTTCAAGAATCGAATTTCATAATTTGAACGTAAATTCAGACATAAAATCTTTATTTTTCATAAAAGAGCTACATACGTACTATTATAAGTCTACAATAATTAATGACAGATAAAATTATCGTGATCAAAGAAAACTCGATTGATTTTCAAAATTCAAAAGGTCACATGTGAATTATGATGAAGGGAGTAGTATTCAACTTTAATTTTCTTCTAATTTGTTTATAGTTGTTATTATAAAGTTGTTTATTTTTTTTACTTTCTTGTTTATCTCACAGGGTAATTGACCCTGTAGTTGTTTTTTATGGAAAAGGGGACTTTCCTGGAGGTCTTGGTGATCCAATTGTCTTGTTGATGTGGTAGGTATACTTTTTTGCATAATAATGGTCAAAATATGATAATAAATGCTTAATTATCAGAAAAAGAATGTGTTTTTTTTAAAAGAATATATTTAGTTGAGAAAAGATATTTTTCACTTGAGTGAGTATATACACAATTTTGGATCAAACTATTATAGCAGATACATTTTAAAATCAAATTACTAATCGAGGACATTTTTGTTCAATTTTTGTATAGTTCAAAAATATTTTTGTCCCTTATCTGTTAATTATATCTTGATTTTGTATAATGACAAGTATTTGGGGACAAATATTATTAATAATCTTGACAACTTAAAAAAAGAAAAAGAAAAAGGAAAAAGGCATATTTCTATGTTTATTCTTAATAAAGTGATTTATAACAATGTAAATATTTGTAGTTACCCTCAAGACACATTAGTAATAATTTCACTTTGAACTTCAAGTTTACCCTCAATAAGGTGATTTACAACGACATATATACCTACAACTTATTTTTAACCATAAGTTCCAAGAATGTTTTTTTCATTCTTAAACTCCGCACTAGTCATATAATATATCACATAAATTAGGACAGAAGAAGTACCCTACTAGTAATTGCAATTAATGCCAATGAAAATCTCATTATCTAACGTTACTCTATTCTGACATGGTCTAGTATCGAATGAACTTATAATCATGAAATCGACTTAATAATCAGATTATATATTAATCGACAACTTGTGTTTTTTTTTTTTTTGTTGGTTTAGGTGCCTGTTGATGTGGTTGTCAATGTTACAATGGCTGCTATTGCCAAGCATGGATACTTAAAAAGTCCAAAGATAAATGTGTATCATGTTACATCATCATATGTGAATCCTTTATTATCATCACAACTTATGAACTATTGCTGAGAGTTTTTCTCTTCTTTTCCTTTTGTTAACTCAAAAGGAGATCAAGTGAAGATTAAGAAGATGAAATATTTTGACAACATATTGGACTTATCAAATTATATTTTAGAGCAATTTCTCAAACAACATGATGAAGTACAAGATCTAAATGAAGTTGAGCATTCAAAGATGCAAATGAGATTTAAAAGGAAGGTGGAATATTTGAAGAACTTTAGCAAGGTTTATGAACCATATGCATTCTACAAAAGGGTGGTATGACACTTTCTCCTTACTATCATTGTGTTTACAATTCTAGACTAAGTACGAGGCAGTCTGGTGCACAAAGTATATTGTGTTCACGTAGAGTTTGGGAAAAGATCGCACCTTAAAAGGTGTGATATAGACAATCTAGCTACCTTAATGCAAACATTAGCGACTGCTTTCACGACCTGAATTCATGACCAATATATATGTTATATAGAGATAACTTTACCGTTTATTAAATAACATAAAAAAAGATATTATTTGAGAAGAATGTTTATTGTAATCTATTAAAATACTATGGGCATGGGAGAAGTAGGGGTTCGGGGTGAGTGGATGGTCAAGGGGCTAGTGGGGGTTGGAGCACCCTCAGTTAAGGGGCTTGCATCAACATGTTATGAAGTTTCACTCTTCGTGGGTCACCATTCCTTAACTTAGAAAGGCGGGCATCTGGGCAAAGCAAAGTGCAGTGCACTAGGGTCCACAATAAACTTGGAATATTGATCATTTATAGAACTTGTTTTTCCTATTTTTATTACGAGTCATTTTCCTTATTTTTAAGAAACTTGTTTTTCAAATTATTTTTACCAATCAAACATGAAAAAATTGAACAACATTTTTCCCCGTATCAAACACATTTTTATCGTGATATTATTTTCAAATATAAAAGAGTGCCATTATCGAAATGAATTTAAAAAATAAATAGTGTCACATAAAATGAAATAAAAAGAAAGATTATTAGTATGTAATTTTGACAAATAAGAAGTCCATCAACTCTACACACACATACTGTCACAGATAAAACATAGTAAATTTATTTTGTGCTCAATTTTTTCCTTTATGTTATTTATTTATTAACTTATTTTTTTTGCAAGGTTTCACAATGGCAACATGCAAAAACTAATGGAAGATATGTCTGAAGAAGAGAGAAAAAATTTTGGGATTGATTTCTCAAAAATAAATTGGAGAGATTACTTTGTAGGAATCCATATTCCTGGAGTGAAAGAACATGTATTCAAAGGCAGATAGCACACTATGTTTGATGGTTGTTAGTCTGTTTCATAATATATCGTATTGTCTTATGTTTTAATGTATCATAATATATTATTTTAATAAATATAATATTTGAATAAATTATATTGTTCTTCGTTGCATACCTCATAAAAGTAGGATGTATTATTTTTCTGATAGACCCTTTGTTCGAAATGTAACTATTCGGCCCAAGATTGTAAGTAAAGAGACAACAAAATAGCAAAAAACAAAGCCATCGGCTTTTGGCCTCACCTCTATGAGGTAGAAATCATGTTTCTGATAAACTCTCGATTAAAAAAAATGACAAAAGTAAGAAAAAAGACAATAAAATGCAAGATACAAAACAATGAATTATTTTTGTGTATGATGAATAATCAAAATCAACAACATGCGGACCAATGAATTATATTCTATTTGATTTGATTTTTGATCAATAACCAATTCAAATCGATTTGAGAACATCCCTAGATACTACAATTCTTAAAGAGATATTGTCTCTATATCTTTTTTAAGAGGAATTAAGTAATTTTCTTTAGGATCCAATAAAGTTCTCAGTATACATTACTTTTTTTTCGTACGTTATTTAAGGAGACTCTTTATATTTATAGAATTTGAGAGATGACTTTTTTAAAATAGTACTAATATATTTGTTCAATGTAAAATCTTCAATATTAAAATAGAATTAATTCAACAGTCGATTCTCATATAATATCTAAGACTGAATAATAATTGAAGTAGGATTCACTTTTGCACGAAATGTTTCATAATTTCATAAAACTTGAGTCAACATCCTTCTAAACAATATAAAGATCTTGCTAGATCCTTCTTAAATTCAGAACCCCCAAACTTCAAATCTTGTTCCACCTATAAAATGATCCATTTATTACATTTGGAATAAAAAAAAATTCTAATTTTATTTATTTACATGAGACTAGAATCCTAAAAAATTATATATAGACCCCAAAAGACAAAGGTCTCAAAACACAACCAACAAAAAGGGACCAAACACTCTTCTTCAACTTTTTATTTATCTTCTTATGATCTGCCTTTTAGTACATGTTCTTTTACTCCAGAAATATGAACTTCTATAAAATAGTCTCTCCAATTTATTTTTGACAAATCAATCTCAAAGCTTTTTCTCTCCTCTTCAGACATATCTTCCATCAATTGTATCATATTGCCATTGTGAAACCTAGCAAAATAATAACAAAAAGAAAAAAGAATATTAGGCGCACGCTATTTTCTTTTTAGTCCATTTCAATAATAATGACACCTCTCATTCAGTATTTAATACAATGTTAACGTCTTTATAAGTTACGAAAAAGACAAAAATAAATCGCTTTTCACTAATGCTATACCTCCCTTTGTAGAATGCATATGGTTCATACACCTTGCTAAAGTTCTCCAAATATTTCACCTTCCTTTTAGAAAGCATTTGCATTTTTGAATCTTGTATTGCATCATTTTGTTTGAGAAATTGCTCCAAGGTATAATTTGAGAAGTCCAATATGTTGTCAAAATATTTCATCTTCTTAATCTTCACTTGATCTCCTTTTGAGTTAACAAAAGGAAAAGAAAGGAAAAATTCATGGCAATAGTTGAAAATTTGTGACAATAATAGAGGATTCACATATGATGATGTTACATGATACACATTTAGCTCTGGATTTTGTAAGTATCCATGCTTGGCAATAGCAGCCATTGTAGCATTTACAACCATATCAACTGGTACCTAAACCAAAACAACAAACACAAGTTGTCAAATGATGAAATTTTGTGAGAGGATAATCACACATTTATCCATACATCATAGAGATATAGAGGTTGTTTCTGATAGACCCTAGGGTTGATTAGATAAAACATTTCTAAATGGTTTGAAAAAAAAATACAAAAATGAGAGCAATAACAACAATGAAATAATGTGATATTTGAAGTACAAAAGAAATAAGGGTGATGAATGAGATCGAAGAACACGAAACTATGAGAATAGTGTTAATAATATTATTCTTAAGCAAGAAGCTCCAAGTATTGGATTGCCATCCCCAAGAAAATGCTCAACTACCTATTAACTAACCTTCTACCCTGATTCGCCACCATCGAACCCTTCTATCTAAGATTATAGTCTCGATAAGCTCAAGATGTGCTATCTCCTGTTTAATTACGTCCTTCCAATACTTCTTCGACTTTCATCTATCTCTCGTGATGCTTGTCGTTGTCAACCTCTTACACATCCTCTCTTGGCCGGTCATCTACACTTCTTTTCTTCGCATGCTCAAATCATCCCGATCCTCACTTCTCTCATCTTGTCCAGTACTATAGATTCCATTCCTTGCATACCTTGTCTCGAAATAATCTTCATTCATAATCTTATACATCTCTCCTAGTATACACACATGTCTGCCTCAACATCCTCATTATCACAACTTTCATCTTCTGAACATGAGATTTTTTGATTGACCAATACTCTGCCGTAGGCCATATAACATAACCAGTCTAACCATCACTCTGTGGAACATATCTTTAAGTTTTAATGGAACCTTCGTATCACACAAAATCTGGTCTCCAGATGTACCAAAATGTGAACAGAATATGATTATGAACTCATAATCTATTGATCGAGTTAGTTCCATAATTATAAGTTCATTCCATATTGGAACAGACCGGAATAGGGTAATATACATTCTCCTTATCATTCCATAAGATCACAAGAGATATTTTCATTGGAATAGATTTCAATGACCAGTGGAGTATTTAATATCATATTTTTACCCTTATTATGCAAAAATACATGTTGCAAAAGTATACCTACCACATCCATGAAACAATTTGGATCACCAAGACCACATGGAAGCTCCCCCTTTCCATAAAAAATAATTGCAGGGTCAATTACCCTGTGAGAGAGAAGAACATAGAAAATCAAAAACTAACTTTATACATAATGAACATAAAAACTATGTACAAAGAAAAGGAGTTTGATTAATACAAAGAAGAAAACTAAATTTATTCAAAAGTCCTATCTTCTTTACTTTCTTAAACTCTGTATTAAGTCAAAAAGGCGAATGAATTGAAACAGAGGGAATATAATATATGGTACTTGAATCCTTGTATCCATCCTGGAAAAGGTTGTTCATAACTACTTGTTATCGTGGAGGGACGAATAATGAGTATTGGTATGTCTTCCCTCATGCTATCGATCACCATCTCACCGATGGCCTTCGTGAACGAATATGTATCGTGCCATCCATATAACTTTGCCCTATTGTATTATAATTGTATTAACAATCATATATAGTATACATGAAGCTTGCATTAATTAAAGATCAAAGTATATGAATCTGATGTACATCTAAATGATTACCTCTCAGCTCCTAAGTCTTTCATAATTTGGTCGAAGCCATTATTTTTAATAGCATTCTTCAACTTTGAAACAAATTCCAACTCATTAGCAGCATTGAGGGATGGAAAGTTAGCAGATGGAAAATGTGGTGTGATCTTTTCCTTTGTTATGCTTTCTCCCATGGTGAAAGGCTTCTCATATATTAGGCCTTCTCTTTCTCCATTGGCATATGCTTAAGTGTTTAGAAAAGGAATGGAATAAGTTACAAAAAAACATATAATATAACATAATATGAAAAATCAGTTCTGATAAAGAAAATTTCATCTTTGTTATTATAAAGAAGTCGGACTATAATCTAGATAAAGACATTTGTTGTTCTCTATCAATGAATTTTCAAGTGCATACCAGTGGAATAATGGATGAGGAGTTTCAAGTTCTTGCATTTCTTGGCAAACATCATGAGTTGATATGGACCATTCACATTAGCATCAAGAGCTAAGTCATACCTAGACATTGTTGAAAATGGTTGATTAAATAAAATAAAAGTGCATATGCTCACTCTAATAATTTTTACATGAAAGGATCACACATTTTAATACGATATCAGAGAAAGCAAAAGTTAGTCCTGAGTTCAATTCAGGCAGCAACAACAATAACGACATATTCAGTGTAAGTACACAAACCTTACTTTTATCTTGTAAAGATAGGGAGGAAGTTTTTTGATAGACTCTCTCGGCTTAAAATAAAGCATATTCAAGTGCAATTTGGAAAAGAGAATATAATACATAAATAAGGACAGTAACAACAACGAAATAATATTGTAAAGAGAATTTACCTCGAGTCAAATGTTGTGTTTGCTGCAGAGTCAATGATCAAATCAATTTCTTCAGCAATTTGTTGAGAAATAATACTATCCATACCAAGATTTGGCTCATCAATATTTCCAACCACAGGAACCAATTTACTTCTTATGAATAACTCATAAGATTCCCCATGCATTTCTTTTAAACATTTGAATAATTTTGACTCTATTATCTGATAAAAAAAGGCATGCATATATAGTCAGATTTCTCTATAACATATATTCTCTTTAATAATAGACCATTATGAAACTCAAGTTTTTTTGGAACGAAGTTTTCACATTATATTATGTGTTCTCTGTGACAATATACGCTATAGTAGTCAAAAGAATATATATTCAAACAAATGACGATGTTACAGATATGTTTGACTGTATGATGACTTTGGAAATTATATTTAATATAAAAGTATGGAAGAAAGAAAACATTCCTGAATTAATTAACATACTTCACTTGTAAATCTGTGGAATGCAGCTTCCTCATCCTTTGCCCTAATAAGGAGATATATCTTGTTTATCTTTGGTGTTGTTCTTAGCATCTTTTCAATCAGAGCTATAAATAATTGTTTTATTAGAGATGTTCAAATTAAATATAAATATCTGAATCAATAAAAGTGTGTTCTCTTTAACTTTTCGATGATATTACCTTTTCCAAGAAATCCAGTAACACCCGTGACAAGAATGTTTTTGGCTTCAAAAAAGCTAACAATACCTATTCCATCATTAGCTAAAACATCTCCTTGATTATCACTTAATGCATTACTGGAAAAGGAAGAAAATGAAGAGGGGCCATGAATTCCCAAAGTCAAGTGACTAGTTTCCTTTGATCTAACTTTGTCATTCTTTGAGTATGAAAATTTGTACACAAAATGACTATTTTTAGAAAACAACTTAGTTGTTGGTAGGGAAAAAGGATTTTGAAGGTGAAGCATTGTCATTTGGAAACTAAACATATACGAGTTTTATTATAGAAGCTATAATATTTTGTATGTTATTTATAGAGGGAGACTTACAATCAAGGTGCCTATAAATGTGTGGTAATAATATTTTAAGTGGTCCATAGTTTGGACCTAGCTTGTTGAATTAAGGTGAGCTATGATTTTGATGATTGATAAACATGTTAATTAATTTGTTGAATTATGGTGAGTTATGATTTTGATGCATGTTAATTAATTTGTTGAATTATGGCGAGGTATGTTGAATTATGGTGAGTTATGATTTGGTTATTGTTACAAGCTAAAGGATTAATTGGTGATGTATGTCTCTTTAGAGGGTTCCTAGTGATTTTCTTTAGGGTCCAAGAAAGCTCCTATAGTATATTGTAGATTTTTTAATACGCTATCTCAAGAGAGCCATTATATTTAGAGATGTTGAGAAATGTGGAAGATGCAATTGCTATAGGTGGATTGCCTATTATCACATAAATTACCTACCTAAGTCCATATTAGAGAAGGCAACCTAGTGGAAGGCTTGAAGAGAAGACCAAGGAATAATGCACACTTTAAGGTTCAATATTTTCTACTTATTTAACTTTTGGGTTCAGATTCACTTGCGAGCACCTCAATTATTTCTATTGTGAGATAATATCTGTTATCTCCTACCAATATAGGTGTCAGATAACTCTGTCAATCAATAATATGTTAATTTGAACCCTAGTCTTCAAGATTTGTGCTCACATTATCAATCATTAGACCATATCTTAGATATGAATGTACCCTTTTCTAGGTCGATTGTCAACCTCATTCTTGGTGAAAAAATCGTTTGTGTTAGTGCGGAAGATATATAATGAAAGGGAGACATGATCCTAACTAAATATAACATAAACAATCATTCCATCTATCATATCAGTCGAGTCGAGTCGAGTGTTCACTTTATTGATTACTGGACGACACCGTAAACCATGAGAATGTGCCCTTTTCTGAATCCATTATCAACCTCATTATTCATGGAGAAAGAAAAATCATTTGAGTGGGGGATTTAATTGTATAATTATCACCACGTTTCAAAGGGTTAACATTTTATAATACAATATAAGCAATAGAGGTGAAGTCAGAATTAGAAGTTTGGGGTTCTAAAAATTAGAAAAATATTACAAAGTATATCTTTTTAAATACAAATATAGGATCTATATAAAAAAGATATTAGATTCGTCCAAACCCCGACTTAGTTTCGCCTCTGATAAACACCCTTTTGGTCATTGAAATAAATCATGCCACTACATCCCACTTTAATTTTTGTTGTAGTCTTCCATACAATATTTAAATAAGAGTTAGTTTCTGTCACGACCCCACCCAGGGGCCGGGACTGGTGCCGCTTGGGCACCCGAACGATACCAAACCAGACTGTCGACTAAATCCACTAAGAAT
>JAABOM020000110.1:1043503-1058808 GCA_011800125.2 Solanum clarkiae | reverse complement strand
AAAAAATTGTTAAAAATAAAATAAAGTCCCCGTAAAATAATTTGACACCGTGGAGGGTAAAAATTGGGTGTCAACACAAAGATACATTTGAATGATTACCTCTCAGCTCCAAAGTCTTCCATAATTTGCTCAAAGCCATTATTTTTAATAGCATTCTTCAACTTTGAAACACATTCTAATTCATTTGTAGCATTGAGGGATGGAAAGTTAGTAGATGGAAAATGTGATGTGATCTTTTCCTTTGTTATGCTTTCTCCCATGGTGAAAGGCTTCTCATACATTAGGCCTTCTCTTTCTCCATTGGCATATGCTTTAAATAAAAACAAAAGAAAAGTTGAAAAAGTAATTAAATTCTTAGAAAATGTAAACAAAAAGATTTTGTTCAAAAAATTTTTGACTTTTATAGATGATTGATGTTATAGAAAGGTCTGAATGTATAAATGCATACCAGTTGAATAATGGATGAGGAGTTTCAAGTTCTTGCATTTCTTGGCAAACATCATGAGTTGATATGAAACCATTCACATTAGCATCAAGAGCTAAGTCATACCTAGACATTGACGAATACCAGAATAATTACAGTAGATGGTCATTCGACTAAAATAATTAACCAAAAAATGGATTTTTGTAGAGGCATGTATAGTTAGTGTATATTTCATGTATCATAAAGCTATATCATTGTGTGTATCATAATATATATTTAGTGTATAGATCATGTGTAAGTAATTTACATATTATAATCAATGTATACTTTCTGTGACTTTTGACTAGCTATATTGTATAGTCATTGTATATTTCTATGATTTTTGGCTATTTTTCATATAAATAAAATGTGGATATATTTATTGTAAATTAATTAGTTTATAGTATCTAGTTGAAATTAACTCATAAATTAAATAAGGAATTAAAAATGTATGTGCTCTCTTTACAAACTTTTGGATGAGATGATCACATGCCATTTCTTTTTTTTTTTTTGTGGTTAATTAATTATTTAATTAAAATATCTTTGCAACATAAGATAAAATATCATGAAACCAATTTTTTTAAACAATAAATTGTGTATCCTTGAAAAAAAAAAGGAAAAAAAATATAGTGAGAATTAATTAACCTCAAGTCAAATGTAGTGTTTGCTGCAGAGTCAATGATCAAATCAATTTCTTGAGCAATTTGTTGAGAATTAATAAAATTCATACCAAGATTTGGCTCATCAATATTTCCAACAATAGGAACCAATTTAGTTCTTATGAATGACTCATAAGATTCCCCATGCATTTCTTTTAGGCATTTGAATAATTTTGACTCTATTATCTTATGAAAAAAATATATAAATATGCATAATTAGTGAATTAATATGGAATTTAGTCATCAATAGAGAATATAATAAATAAGTAAATAAACAAAATCAACATACTTCACTTGTTAATCTATGAAATGCTTCTTCCTTGTCCTTTGCCCTTATAAAGAGGTAGATCTTGTTTATCTTTGGTGTTATCCTTAGCATCTTTTCAATCAGAACTATAAAAAATTATTTTATTGTAAATGTTAGTAAATATAATGATGAAATGATCGAATGTATGCTCTCTATGACAACTTAAGGTTTTAGATATGATAAGTTAAGCATGCATTTTACTATGGTACCATAGTAGGCAAAGGTCCGTATTCGAGCTTGACTATAGCCACCATTAGCAAAAGGATTTTTCGCCGGCTTGTTCAACCAAAAAAAAAAAATCAATAAGTAGATAAAAGTATTCTCTTTCTAACATATATCATAAATTTTTGGATGAGATGATCACGTACTTAAAAAATGTGACAGTCATTCAAACTTAAGAAAATTAGGTAAATAGAAATGTGCTTTCTCCGAAATGCGCTTTCTCCGACCGCTTAAATTTTTATTTAATGTGATCTAAACAAGGATGAACTAAAGTGATTTGTAGCTCATATATACCATCTTGCTTTGTGATCTTACTATTACAAAAATACACACTATACGAAAGGATCAATTTTGTCCTTTGTTATATTTTTCGAAGAAATATACTCTTATCATTAATCTAACAACTCAAATATACCCCTTTTTTATTAGACTTGTCAAAGGTGAATGTTCAATCCTATGTGATACTGACATTTTGACAAAGTGGAGTACCATGCCCAACTCATAATTTATTAACACACATTTATAAATGCTAATTATTGAATAATTACCTTTTGCAAGAAAATCAGTAACAGCAGTGACAAAAAGATTTTTGTCTTCAAAAAAGTCAACAATCCCTATCCCATTTTTAGCCAAAACTTGTCCTTGATTATCACCCAATGCTTTAATAAAAGAGGAAGAATATCTTGAGGGGCCATGAATTCCTAAAGTTAAGTGACTAGTTTTCTTTAATCTAATTTTGTTTGAAAAATTGCTAGAGAAATGAGTACTATTTTTAGAAAGCAACTTAGTTGTTGGTTCCCTTGTATTTAGGGAAAAAACATTTTGAAGATGAAGTATTGACATTTAGCAATTAAACAAATAGTATATTATAGAAGCTAAAATGTTTTGTACACTGTATTATTTATAGAGGGAGTCATACAATCAAGGTGCCATAAAATTAAACCTAATAGTTAGGCAGAATGTTGAATTATGGTGAGTTATGATTTTGATAATTAACAAGTATGGTCACTATGTTGTGTCTTGCATCAAATAAATGAGATCTCTTGCTCGCATACAAATTATGTGATGATAATCGATCCACATATGACAATTTCATCTTTCATACTAGTTTTGTGATAGTCAAGCCACATATGGCAATTGTATATTTCACATTGCCTAGATCTATAGTCTCATAAATAGGGACGACAACGGAGTTATGCAGAAGTGGGAAAATGCAGATTAGTTAGATTTACGTGAGGCGAGGCAAGTTTCAAACTTGTGTCGGTGGGGAAGGTCCAAATAACATCCCAACCAAAAGATCAACTAAGAGAAAAGGGTGAGTGCGGGTGAAAATAAGAAGATGAGTCAGATTAAAATTTAGTAGGTTAAGAGAAAATTTGTAATTTAACTATACCACTTCGTTCTATTGTCATCCCTATTAATAGAATTGGAAAATATAAGGTTTAATTGCTAGATTAATTCATTTGAGTGCAATTTAAGGAGCTAGCTATAGATACTTTTGAACTCATTGGCTATAAAATCAATTAGAATAATTAAATAGTGTGAAATTGAAAGTAGTACGCAATATATAAAAGAGAGAATAATAACGAAAATGAAATTATGCTATAATTGAATTGCAAAAAGAAAAAAAGAAAAAAACACAAATGATAATCGAAACCAAGGAACAAAAGTATGGAAATAGTATTATGACCATCAAATCAATCCCACACAAAAACAAGAGAATGCCCAACTATTAGCTAACCTTCTATCCTCATCTGCAACCTCCAAACCTTCCTACCTAAGGTCATACCCCAATCGATAAGCTCAAGATGTGTCATATCTAGTATAATCTCCTTCACCAATTCTTTTTTGACATGTTGCTCTTGAATCTAAAGGGAATCGATGCGTTAAACCTACGGTGTGATTGTTAGTGATTAATGAAGTGAGTTGAGTATCGTGATGTCTCAATTTCAAATACTAACAAAATACTATGTAATTTCTTCTCATAAGTCCTCATTTTAGTTTTTTTTTTTTAGGGAACAGGTCTATGCCAAAGGTTCCCCTCTCCTTTGGATGGTCAAGGATTGAACAACACCCCCAAGCTTTATTATAAATAGAAAATAAGCAAAAATACAAAAGAGAGGGACGTACAACCTTACCTCCGATTTATGGTGGTTCACAAGTCGGCCAATCTTCTAAGGTCGGCCAACTATTTCCCAATTCTAGAAAAGAAAGCAAACCAAGACTATACCTACGAGAGTACTACTCTCAATATATATAACCTAAGAAAGCGATAAACAAGGGAGACTCTCTTCTTACATTAGCAAAAGGAAAATAAAACCCACAACCAATCCTACCTATAACACAAACAAACCAATGGTCAGGATTAGAAGTAGAATCAGGAGAAGTCCTAGTACATCTCACACAAATTACCTTGAGGTGGCTCCTTAATCCTCTTCAACTTTTTTCTTCTGAAGGTGACCATATCTACCTTATTGAGATAGAAATATGCTTTGATTTCACTTGGCATTTACTGAAGACTGAAATATAACTGAGAACTGGTAAAATTATGGCTATGTTTAGCCAGCGTATCAGCCACAAAATTAGACTCTCGAAAAATATGTTTGCATTTAAATTCCGTCAACTGGGAACTAAGATGTTGAAGTCTGGCCAGTCCATGTGCAATATCCTAGGGGGGGCTGGAATCATGTTGCGTAATTCATCTGTGCAGCAATTCTGAATCGACCTCCAAAAGCACTTTGCTGAACCCCAAACGAAGACACCAAACCATGCCAAAGAGAGCAACCTCCATTTCGACTTTGTTATTGAACCCGTCACCCACAGGAGTGGCATAAGCAAATAAAAAGAGCCCATCTTTGTTCTTGATAATACCTCCAGCACCTAATCTACCAAGTGTAGATAAAGCACTACCATCAGAATTAAGTTTAACCCACTTGACAGGTATGATCTTGGTATCATGAACACTCTTGTCTGTTAGACAAATAATTTTCTTTGAGTTTGATGGTCAGAAATATATGGATAAGCAGTCTTCAATATATAATATACATTCTTATCTACCAAATACTTCATTCTTGCTAGATGGGACTGTTTTCTAGCATATTTACTTGCACATTTGTTCTTCCATATATTCCAGCAAATAAAAATGAGGGCTGCATGAAGTACCAATTTTTGAGCATCATTTTTATAATTCGTTTCCCACCACCTCATGATACAATGTTTTAGAGGTAAATGGCCAGTGTTGACCCCACAGGAATCAAAAAAAAACTTCCACACATTGTGAGCAACGTGCCCAGTCAGGAAGATGTGCTCAATTGTGTTCATACCTGGTCTGTGACAGCAATAACATTGATTAGGGGGATGGTTCACTATTAATTATTTCGAATAAAACCAAATTGTTTTATTACTTTTCGAAATGTAATTTTTATTTTTTTAAAAAAATATATATTACTACTATAAATTTTTGTATTGCATATTTTAGGATCTAATGGCTCTTTCATGTATGGCAGAGCAACTCGGGTAAGTGCGGTGGGAGAAGACTCAGAGTATTTTCTGTTGAAATAGAACTTCATCAAGGATCTGTTTTTCTTTTTGCTTTAGTGATGAATGAGCTGCTATGGTCTATTCAGGAAGAGGTTTCATGTATGTTGTTTGCAAATGACATAATATTGATTAATGAGACTCGGAATAGACTTAATGATTAGTTGAAGGTTTGAAGACATACTCTAGACTCCAAAAAGTTCAAATTGAGCAGGACCAAAACAGATTACTTGGAGTGCAAATTCAGTATTGCGAGGGATGAAGTAGACATTGAACTGAGGTTTGCCACTCAATCTACTCCCAAGAGAGAAAACTTTAAATATCTTGAGTTCATCATTCAGAGTAGTGGTGATAACATGATGATGTTATGCATCGTATTGGGGGCAACATGACTGAAATGGAAGCGTGTCTCTAGAGTATTGTGTGATAAGAAGATATCATCTAAATCTGAAAATAAGTTTACAAAATGGTGGTTAGATCGTCTTTGCTATATGGGGTGAAGTGTTGGCCAGTCAAAAACTCCCATGCTCAAAAGATGTAGATTGCGGAGATGAGGATGTTGAAATAAATGTGTGGACATACTATGGTGTGATAAGATTAGAAATGAGATCATTCGGGAGAAGTTAGGGGTGGCACCTGTAGCAGACATGATGAGAGAAGAGAGGTAGAAATGGTTTGGGCATGTGCAGAAGAGGAGTATCGACGCTCTTATTAGGAAGTGTGATAGATTGGATTTACAGATTACGTGGAGAAGTAAAGGTAAATCAAAAAAGTGTTGGGGGAGGTGATTAGATATGATACGACGCAGCTTCATATCACCAAAGACATGACCTTAGATAGAAAAGAATTGATGTTGTGTATTAGGATAGAAGGTTAATAGGCTAGCATGTTAGATATTATCTTGCTTTGTGATGTAGTAAGTTAGGAGGATTAGTCGCATCTTTATATATCGTGTTGTTACTGTCCGTCATTTATTTTACTACTTTTATTGTATTTATAAAATTATCAATTATTTTTTATTCTAGTCGTTATTCTATATCTAATATTTTCTACTTTTATGGCTAATATATTTAAGTTAAGGGTCTTCCACAAAAGTAATTCTTAAAACCTCATCAGCGAGAACGACATCGTACGAATACTAATTAGTGAAAACGGCGTCGTACCCATACCTCAGCAGTAAAAAATTGGCCTTCCTCAACACACTCGCAGGCCGCAGCCATTGTTAACAGTTCTTCTTCTTCTTCACTGCCACAGCCAAAACTTCACTTTTTTTCAACATTTAGCTTCATAGTTGTTCCAAGATGATGGGTTTATTGCGTGCTGTGGCTAAATCGAACCGTTCAATTCAAACGGGTATTCAAGATCAAGGGCTGATGTTGTCTCTCAGCAGACAATTATCGACCCAAATGGAAATACCCCAGAAGGACAATGACAAGGACAACTCATTTGATCCATTTCTTCAAAACCCATCTACTGGTAAACATGAATCTTTTAAATATTTCCATAAAAATATGTTCTTGATGTTGTATTTTCCCTTAAAGTTCATTTTTTTCAATGGTTTGTTGAAGTTTTTTGATTGTATATGCATAATGCAAGGAATTATGGATACCCTTTTGCTTGTTTGTAATCTTATGCAGGTTTTGTTAATTTACATGTCTTTTTCCCTCAAGTGTTTAAGGTTTAGGGTTTTGGCTGCTCTGCTTAAATAGTCATTGAGCATTTTCAATTTTTTCTAGTTTTTCTGCTTTTGGGGCTGATGTATTTGCATTGGTTGTCTTTTGAAAACAACCTCTCTATCTCGGTGAGGCAGTTGTCGTAAGGTCTGCGTATATTTTACCCTCTCCCGACCCTACTTTTGGGATTTCACTGGGTAAGTTGTTGTTATTGTGTTGTTACTAGGTAATTGTGTCCCAGGTAAATGCTTGAGAATCTTGAAATCATGATTAAGTGGTTATGAAGGCTTATCAAGTTTACCTGGCTTTTCCCATATTTCAGTGATGTAGCATTGTTGGTAATGAAGTTTACAGTTGCTTATTGTTTGAGCATTGTTGGTTTGCTACTAGGTGAGTACTTGATGGTGTTAGGCACCTTGGGATTTTAGAAACTCATGGCAGTGAAACTATATTGTTTGATTTAATCGTAATGAAAAATTTGTGAGTTTAACATTTGTGCGGAGGCAATAATCATCAATCAATCAACTATACCTCAATCCACATTAGTTTGAGTAATTGGGGGTCAGCTATATGAATACTTCGTATCCTTGCCGCACGTGTTTCTACTAGTTCACTATTCTATCCTATCCTATTTTGGCATTTTTTGCGCTAACCATCAAACTATTTCATCCCCTTCCTTTATCCAAGTTCCAAGCTTGTTCTAGTTATGCTTCATGAAGATCACATAGGTGGTGTTGGAGACAATTGTCAACAATAAAAAAGTTATGGATTCCCTAAATCCACTTTCCTTCGTGTCAATTTCCTTTATTTCCACACACGTAGAGTGGACTAGTTTTAGCAATGATGGGAATTATTTTTACATCAGGCTACTTTCACGGAGTAGTAATAGCAGTCTTGCATCTTTGTTCATACCAAATGCATATGCAATCCTTTGCTTTTGATGACACCAACGCATATGCAATCTCATATGAGACTGATCCAAGATCTTGATATTTCTATTTCCCAGGTTTGATTTATCAGAGACTTCTTATTAATGGAAAGCATACAAGGAAGAGTGACGTTATTAACATGTTAGGGACTTCTAGTTTGAGCCTAGATGACGTTAGATTTGAGTACAACGCAAACTATGCTCCAGTTGCAGCGTAAGTTTTCTTTTATGATGTAAAGGTTTATATATATGCTCTGCACTAATTTGTTGTTAGCTGTAATGTTTTTCTTTTAGTTACTACTTTGATTTGTTTGAGCTGAGGGTTTCTCGTAAACAACCTCTCTACCTCGAAGAGGTAATGGTCAGGTTTGCGTACACTATACCTTCCACAAACCCACTTTGTGGGATGTTACTGGGTTCCTTGTTGTATAGACGGTTTAACAATGTCTACGAGGAAATATATCCTATCGTTGTGGTTTTGATTTCTGAGCACCCAAGGGTGTGATTTTTAGTTGTCAATGAAGCTAGAATGAATCGTGGATCATGGGAGATCAGGGTTCTAGGCCCTGCGAAGCTCTTGGTGATATCTCTTCATCCAAGTCTTGATGGACAGATTTACCCGGTATCTGTCTTGGATACCTTTGTGAGCATCTGATTGCTTTTCAAAGGTCATAATATATGGAGCTCCTTGTGATCAACTTATTCTCTGGCAAAAATTATAGGTGTTTTTTTTTCCCTTAATTATTTCCAATTTGTTCTATCTTCAAGACTTGTCAGTGCTTGCATCCATTTCAAAGCAGTTCAACTATAATTTAATCAAATTTGTCCCCTTTTTCCAACTATGCACTTAAATTTTGCGAGTGTTTCAATACCCATAATTGTTATCCAAGATACTATTACCACCGAGACTATGGACACGAAAAAGGAGGTGCTTAAAATTAGGGGCTGTGAAAGCCAAAAGCAAATCCAAAGTAAACAGCCTCTTTACACATGATGCAATTGACTCAAAGTCAAATGTTTCCTTCTTCAAAAATCCTTTCTCCTATATAAAAAATACAAACATTCCACAGAAAAGGAACTTCCTTTTAACCCATGCTTCTTTTCTCGCACCCGCCCATCTCCGTGGCTGTGCCTACTACCACGTCTCTTCCTTCAATCTATCTTTATGATCCAAAACCATTTCTTCACTTTACTTCCTCTACCGTTTCTCCACTTTTCTTTCTACTGTTAAGTAACAGGATTATTTAAAGTTATCCATCATTCCCAAGTTCAAAATTTTCAAATACCAAGCATAACACAAATTGCCCATGCCATCTAAACTTTTTCTGCTTGGTATCAAAATTTTCAATACCAAGATAACATTTTCTGTTATTTAAAGTATTTGAAATGCTAAATGCCTTAAATTTTATTAGTTAAATTTTTTATTCAAACACGATTTTTTAAAAAAAATAATAGCTACAGTATTACTAATAGTCTAGTATTGAACATTACATGTGATGGACCCTTCGGGGTGGCCCAGTCTTGGGACTTCCATGTTGGAGGTCTTAGGTTCAAAACCCTTTGCCGGCGAAAGCAAGGGGTTTGCCTTCTAGGTTGAGCTCGTCGCACCAGGCTTGCCTAATGCGGATTATCTCTCCTGTGTGGTAACCCAAAAGGTAGCGGCTGCGGGTTCCCCTTGTCATTTAAAAAAAACATTACATGTGATGGGACTTGTGGGGTCTGCGTAAGTACTTACATCAGTAACTTTTATGCTTTTTAGGCATTTTATAAGAGCTCAAATATTCAGCATATTTACCAAAGTGTCGGTGGTTTTTTTGTAAAAAGGTGCAAAAGAAGGGGCAAATGAGACTTTAAAAAAGTATTGCAACCAGATGCATTACCAACACAAAGATATAATGGGAATTAGGAAAAGATTCCCAAACCAAACAACTTTCATAGCAAATTGTATACACAATAGAAGCATAATAAAAAGCAGAATTATATAGTAAATACCGAAATTGTCCTTGAATGAAATGTTCATGGCTAGAAGCACACATATCGTCCAACAGTTGTGTGCTTCTAGCCAGATATGTGTGCTTCTAGCCACTTATATATAGTAGTAATAATTTTCTTTTACCTACCAAACAAACTAGGGGACCATTTTGTTTAGGAGTAAGTTATGTGGCAGTTGATAATGTAGGAATTGTAATGCAAAGATTAGTGAGGCAAGGCTTAGTAATGCAGGAATCGTAATGCAAAGATTATAATATAAATAATTTCTTATTTTTAACAAAGAAAAGCATCGATGGCTATATGAAGAGCCATTTTTGTCATTTTATAGAATTCGTCATAAAATGGTGCATAGATTCCTACATAAGTTACGCAGTTATTATTTATGTGAATAAAAAGTAATGGAACTGTGTATAACTAATGCATATTTTATGGGACGGTGAAAAAGGTAACTGAACAATGCATATTTATACCCTGTTTAATACATGAATTGCACTACCTAATGCTGCAAACCAAACAGCCCCTAGGAGTTTTCAGGAACCAGCCCTGCCTCTTCAAGCAAGCTTTGCTTGGTAGGCGCCGCCTACTCACTCGGACAATGCTCTGAACATGAAAGTGTGCAGTCCCGCCCCCTTCTCCCTGGATATATCATTTGTTGTCATATATGTCTTCCGTCATTTTTTGACCTAATTATAATGGCAGTATTGACTCGTAGCTTGTTGAGTTAATCTGAATCACGCTATCATTACTTAATCAACATGGGTAATAGATTATCCAGTTTTCTAACGATGTTTCTTGTCGCAGTTGTTTCCTTTTCCACCAATAGTTCTTGAAGTTGTCAATTTTGTTTGCATTTTTCCTGTACTTGTTTGTTAAACGAGAGATTAGTTTAAATTTTCTTGTCCATTTACTTAATATATGCCGCTCATGAGTAGATTGCTTTAAATGTTACCGTTACTACTTTATCAGAAATGAAAATGCTTATTACTGCTCCATTCCCTATTTTATCTCGTGAATAGGATAATTCAGTTCCCTTCTTGGAATGCTTATGACTCAGTGAGGGCAGGAAATCGGAAGGGTGGCTTAATCAGAATGGAGAGGGTACTGTTTCGATATACGTCTGCTTGTTTATTCATCTCTGGAGGATCACGTGCAAAATTATAATTTCCTCTTACCTTTTTGATGATTATAGGCCGATCGTCAGATGTGGGATGCTTTGCCACGCTATGATGGAAAAACTGTAAGTCCGGTCTCTAATGTTTGCTGTCTTTATCCTTTTTTCTGTGTGATGAGCTGTGGTAGATGGTGGTGGAAGGGCTGATAACAAAAATAAAAACCTCAACTCATAGGAGACAATAAATATACTGGGTGATTTCATTCTATCTATCTAAGTCTTGGTGGACATAGTTACTCGATATTGTGCTAGGGGGAGGTAACACTTATGGTGTACTACTCTAGGTATGTGCAAGCATTCTCAGATGCTAGTTTTATTTTAAAGAAACAATGAATTATTCTTTCTTTCTGAATGATGAGGTTCGTGATATCTACCTCCACGAGGTAGGGGTGAGGTATAAGGTCTGTGTACGCACTATCCTTACTCAACCCCACTTTCTGAGATTTCATTGGATATGTAACAATTCAATTGTAATAGTGATGTGAAGCACTTTGAAGCAAAAAAACTAATGATGATTGGCCACATTATCAGATGTTATTGCAAGGGATCCCTCGAAATGCAGTGGCTGAAGATGTGGAACGTTTCCTTGCTGGTTGCCGGTATGATCCATCATCAATCCAAATGTTTGGCAGACAACAACGAGCTTTTGATAGGTATCTAAGCTCTATCACTCACATTTCGGTGACTCTAATATGTGTTCTCTCTTCGTTATAAGATGGATTTCTGGCTTTATTTATTGCAGACCACTGACTAGAATGGCCCTTGTGAAGTTCCCCTCGCAAACTCTAGCTACACATGCGTCTATTACAAAGAACAGAGGCTTCTGTCTTAATAACCAAGTCACACTGCGAGTTCTTCAGTAATCTCATCCATCTCCAGGATGATCTATATTTTGTTTCCCTGTTGGTGATGCTCAATTGCTAGGATGTCGATGGCGATTTGGAATGGTTGGATTGTCTCCAGGCTTCAATCCTTCTGTCTGAGAACTATTTTAATTTACAGTATGAAAAGCTGAGATGAAATATGAAATTTGAAATAATATAACCTTGTCAGTATTTTTGAATGTTCTTGGCTTTTGCTTGCTTGTTTATTAATTTCACTTACATATTTGACCACTTGTTACAATTAAGCACCTGTTGTAACACTTTCAAATTCAGCCCAATTCATCCATTTGCGACTGCTACAGCAGTCACTATACGTAAGTGGGCAAAACTTTGGGGAAACAGTCCAGGATGAGCATGCTGGAGTGCATCGTAAAGTCATCGAGATAGACGATAAACAGTGATATCATAAGTGTCCAAGCTAACAGCCTAAAAAATAATCATGGCCAAGTTAAATTCTTCCTGTGTGAAGTTCATACATTTGTTACAGACAATAGAAGGGATAGATGAAAGAAAAACATGGTAAATGAGGTTTATATAACAATTCCATTATACAAAAATAGAAGTCTGTAATGTGATTCAAAGCTACCATACAACAGTGAATTGTGATTCATTCCGGAAAATCTACTACCATTCCAAGTAAAACTCACAGTGTTAGGCTGAGAATTGTATAAAATGGTGGGAAGAGACCCTCCACCAGATTTCAAAATCACAGCTCAAACTCCTCGTCCTGAAGAGCCAATGCTGCAGCCTCTTCTTCCTCATCATCAAGAACGAAGTACTCGTTTCTTTCCACTGGCCTAAACATGTAAAACATGACAATGTAAAAAGCTAAGCTCACTACTTCCTCCGCCAAGTATGCCACCCATTGGTACTTGTACGCGGAGATTGTCCTCAATGCAAAAACCACAATCCTTGTGAAGTACAAGTATCCTATCACCACAATGTAAAACTGCCTGAAAAGAGTCAACTTTGCCAAATTCCTTGCTGCCTTCCCATCGGTCTTGGAAGTCTCCCTCAATGACCTAATCGACCATACAATGGGGAAAATAATAGCACAACAGCACACAATATCAACAATCAAAAAGACCTGATTCCATGTAACCCAATCCTTAATAAAAGGACCTGTTTCGCCAATAACAACTGAAGCCACATTAGCCAAAACCTGAAGTGGAATCACAATCATCAACACCTTCTTTTCCCTCTCTTGCAAAAATGGCTTCAAGAACGACCACCCAGTACCAATCAAAACGATAACAGTGAAAAGCAAAATCACACGGATGGACTGGAAAATGTAGAACAACACATCCCAACCATGTGCAGTCCCAGTAACCTTAACATAATGCTTATCCTCAGCAGCAAAAAGCAAATTCAACGCCTTCATTAAAACCAAAAGTGCCATAAGTCCATGAATCCTATGCACAGATATCTTATTCTTCAAACATACTAACACCCAGACGGCCAAGAAGCCAAAATAAATCAAGGAAAACAAAAAGTACAACGTTGGCAGCTGAGTAAGACCTGCAGAAAGTGGGGAAAATTATGAGAAGCTGAATTTGCAGAGAGATGAAAAATACATAGTGGGCACCTGCATTATGGCTGTTTCCACCAAAATGGCTTGTCATGTTATCATAATGTTGTGAGATTTGCACAAATAGGATCATTTCAGGTATTGCAATTTAATGTTTGTCCCAGTTTAAGTAAGTTTTGCAAGTATAGGTTGACAAGGCCTAGCTTGCTCAAAGTCGCCCTAGCAGGAGTACTACTTGTTTGGAGTTATGCCTGTTTGGAGTTATGCCAGGCTGGAGCATAATTTGTTTATGCCTGTCCTGGCATAATTTTGAACAAGTGCGGGGAATGACTTTGAACAAGTTAAGCAACATAACTTCTATTTGGTCTTACAGATGCAGAGCTTTTAAAACTTAGGACAATTTACACACCAGCCCTCAAAGCACCCATCTTTGCATAATATTTGAACATGACAAGCTAGTAGAAGTATAAGTGTACTATCATTTGCTAGAACAAAGCGTTCTATCAAAAATGTATATTCAAGAAATCATTTTTCTGATCATTTGCTTCCTTTTGGTTAGTATAATAGTGAGTGAGCTATGCTAATTGTACAAGAAATATTATAGGGTATGAGGAAAGTTTTTTTTTCTTTTAGAGTGAGGGGGTAGAGCAGAGCTGGACATTTGCAAACGAAGAGACTTTCACCAAGTTATACTCTCCATTTTGATGAAAAACATTTTAAGAACTCAAACACGAAAATGACTTATGAAGGGAAATATTACAGCAATTTTCATCAAAGAATACATTTTGTTATCACAATTCAAGGTAACACACAATGAAAACTGATTTCATCACAGAAACTGATTGCATCAAGGAAAACACTTCCCATACTAAACCAAAAGGATTTTTTTTATAACAAGGGAACCCACAACCGCTATGCTTTGGGCGCACAAGTAAACTCCGCTCCTATGTAACAGCTCGCAAATCACATAGGAGAGGTAACTCACACTAGGCAAGCCCAGTGCGAAGCTCTACCCAGAAAGCAAACCCCTTGCTGTCGCTGGGTCATCCCGAAGGGTTGGATTTTTCACTATCTATTTAGGTGCCTAATATGGAAATTCAATTGATTAAATCCGCAGATTTCCTATTCTTCCAGCAGACATAAACGCAATTACTTAAAAAAATATACAAAATGAGCAATATATCAGAAAAATAGGAAGTGGGTAATCGAATAAAACCTGCAGAGAGATAATCTTTAACGCGTCCATCGAGATTGTAAAGCTCAGTGCGTACATCCATTGAAACTTTTGATTCAGGTGCACAATTAGCGAAGAATAGAGAATATTCATTAGGGGAAGTTACAGGGTAAGATCGATCAAACGAGGAATTAGGTGGAGGAGAAAGATCACGAAATGTGAATAGATGTTGAATGTAATTAGATTCAAGGACACAGAAATTAGGGTTTTGTTGAAGCTCAATAAGGACTTGAATTAGGGATTCTTCAGATAGGAGGAAGAATCCGAGTCCGGAAGGATCAGGTGTAGCTACACTGGAGATGACGGAGACGGAGGAGACGCTAATGGAAGCTTGACCTGTATGTGTGAACCCGAATCGTTCGAAGAGGATCATGGGCCGGTTGTCGGACCGGATCTTCAGCTTTTTAATCTCGCCGGCCGCGAATGAGGAGAGGCATAGAAGAAGGAGAAGGAATATGGGTAGTTTCGTCATTTTCCGGACGTCGGCGATGGTGGAATTCGACGGCGGAGCACGGCGGAGGAGAAATGCACAAAAGGGAAAATGGGGAGATTTAGAGGAGGAATACTTTGTTATGACGATATTGACCCTACGTGCGTTAGATCTAATGCATTAGGTGAGAATTGGGATCCAAAAGCAAGAGAGGTCTTTGTTTTATTTATATATAATAAAAATATATAATAAAAAAAACATTATAAATAAATAGATG
>JAABOM020000110.1:1030617-1040881 GCA_011800125.2 Solanum clarkiae | reverse complement strand
AAAATCGATTGCCCCTAAAATTATAGTAATTAATTTAAATTAATTATAAATAATAAACCCAATTTTAATTGGCTAAGTGATGGCTTTTCATGAAAAAAAATATTAAAAAAATGAGAAGGCGATACTTCTTAGGAAGTAAGGATCTAATTCTAGAACCCCTTGAAAAACTGGAAAACATAATTTAATTATAATAAGTAAAATAATTATATATATAATTCTTAAGAGTAATTTATTAGTGCAATAGATAATATTTCATAAAAAGATTATGGTTCAATTTAATTCATCAATATTTTTTTTTATCGAACTCATCATATTAAATTTAACTAATGCAGTTTATATCTCCTATCTTAAATTTCCTACAATACCCTTCTCAACAACCTGAATTTCCAACAATAATCAAGGTAATTGTGTAATTTGCAGAAAAGAGTAAGGGTATAAATGGAATTAAGAATAACCTCCATGAAAAGACAATAGTTATTTATTTTCCATTTTGCACATTGAGGAATGTTTTTATTTTTTGGGGGGCAAGTTGCAAGGAATTTATTGACTTTGGTTGTGCGTCTGTTATCCAAAAATTCATGTAATTTTTCATATTATCAGTCCAAATTTCAAAGCTATCTCCTTTGTTCTTCCAGAATTTTTTTTTGCTGTAATTTGACAATTTTGTTAGAAAAATCAGCAGAAAATCACCTACTTCCCAGAAAGAGAGAAAAAAAAAAGAAGATACCCTCATAATATTCCTGGTATAGTCTTGTTTTTGCATATATAAAATGGAGTAAATTCTTGATATTATTTTCTAATTTTCTTGTTTTTGTCGACCCTTTTCAGCTGTGGGGATTAATTTCATTTTGATCCATCCATCCATCGTTGGAGCTTCAAGATTTTATCTTTCTTTTCAATCTGTAAGTATTTGATTTTATTCTGCTAATTGGGGTTGTGTTTTCAGGATTTATGCATTATATTGATTCATTTCTCATTTGGGTTTTTGTTGTTTCAAGAATCTTGATGTAAAGTTTTGTTCTTTAGGGGTTCTGAATTCTTCTTATTCTCAAGTTGGGTTTTTGTAATTTCAAGAATCTTGATGTAAAGTTTTGTTCTTTGAAGTTTTAAGTTCTTCCTGTATTATTTGCATGGTCACAAATTTTTTGGTTAATCTGTTGCATGCAGGTATTCTTGTAATCTGGTTTTCACTGCTAGATTGTGAGATCAAGTTCAATTAGATTGACAATTTCTTAGATTGTAATATAGGATTTAGATTTTGGGGGAATTAAGTTTCTTGGTGGGTGAACAGATGAATGTTGTAGGTAAAGTTAGTAGCTTTATAACACAGGGTGTATACTCAGTTGCTACCCCATTTCACCCTTTTGGTGGAGCAGTTGACATTATTGTTGTGAAGCAAAATGATGGGTCTTTTAGGAGTACCCCTTGGTATGTTCGATTCGGTAAATTTCAAGGTGTTCTTAAAGGGGCAGAAAAGGTAGTTAGAATAGAAGTTAATGGCAAAGAAGCTGATTTTCACATGTATCTTGATAATTCTGGTGAAGCTTATTTTATCAAAGAGACTACTGCTGCTGACAATGAGAATGCGGAAAATGGGTGCTTGAAAAAGTCTGATGGTTCGAAAGGTGAAGGGGATAGTAGTAATCTTGATAATGGTAACCATAACGAAAGTAGAAAAGATGATGAGCTGTCTAAAAATGAGGAGGATGAGCATAATGCTGCTGATTTACCATTACGAGATGAACGTGTTACATTAGGCATGGATCGTTTAAATAGGGCGGATTCGGATGCTGACCGAAGATTCTATGAGCTTCAGGATGACCAATCTTCTTTGAATGATTCGGTTGATTTATCAGAATATGGTTCCAGTAGATATGATAATTTAGACATGGAGCATGTTTTAGAATCACAGGACTCCAATTCGGAAGTTGTTCTAGTGAGCGTGGATGGCCATATACTGACAGCACCTATCTCATCATCTGAAAGGAATACAGAAGATGTCGAATTGGAGACACCCCAGTTTCATCTGGGCCCTGGTCAGGGGACTGAATTTTGTGATGGTAACTCAGAGTTTAATTCAGGTGATGGTACATGGGCTGATGATTATTTCGGCAATCTGAACTCATCCAAAGTTGCATCAACAGATACTTGCACTGTGAAAAACGAGAGCATTACAATTGAGCACCAGTTAGAAGTTTCTGAAGTAGATGGGAAACATCTCGATCAAACTCCGGAAAGTGACCTGAAGAGTCGTGAAGCAGATCCTTGCATGGATAGTACTGTGAAGAGCACATCAAGCAGAATTAAGAAGGATGATGTTTTCAAGAGCTGTCTAGAGCTGTCTGCATTAGCCGTTCATGCTGAAGATGAGGTTAATCAGTCAGATATGGTTTCTCAGTCGGTAATTCAGGGAGTTGTTGGAGATGCAAAAGAGACGTTTCATAGGAGTCCTACTGCGATCAGTGAAACCAAAGATAGACATCCTGAGAAATTAGGAAATGAAAATGGCACTCATGATTCTGGCGGCGTAACCCTTCAGAAAAGTGACTTGGACTTGGAGCGTAATGCTTCAGGCAGTGCAAGAGACCATCTTCTTGAAAATGATGAACACTCAAAGGAACAGACTGATGTAACAGTAGCAGCAGAGCAGACACAAAGTGGGCAGCAAGGATCAGAGGAAAGCACCAAATGTGATAATTTGGAGCATCACACTGCAGCTTTGCTTAAAGGTACAGAAACTGATTCAAGCACAAGCAAGGTGTGCCTGTTGTTTTGTAATCAGAATTATTGTTTCCCTCTAGTCGTTCGATTTACTTCCACATCTCACTATGTTCACACATTTTGTTAGTGATATCTGCAGGAGTAGAGATATCTCTTTGTAGGAACTTGCTTCATCCTGGAATGGGTTCTGCTGCTGCAAGAGAAGCCTTTGAGGCAAATCTCATTTCTGAGGAGGAATTCAGAAAATCTGCAAAATCCATAATTGACAATCCAAATTTAGCTGTCCGAATTCAAGGAAACTATTTACAGTGGGACAAAGCTGCTCCTATCGTTCTCGGGATGGCTGCTTATAATATGGAATTACCAGTTGACTCTACTGATGTCTTACCGGTGGAGAAGGATAAGAACCTAAAAACAGGAGAGGATGATAGTGGGTTGCCTTCAACTCCTGGACGACGATGGAGGCTTTGGCCCATACCATTTAGAAGAGTTAAGACAATTGAACACACTAGCAGTAATTCATCAAATGAAGAGGTGTTTGTTGATTCTGAATCAATCTCACCGAACCAGTCAACAGAACAAACAGAAACACCACAAGGAGGAGGAAAGGAATCTCCTCGTAAGCAATTTGTGAGAACAAATGTCCCTTCTACTGGTCAAATTGAATCTTTAAAACTGAAAGAGGGTCAGAATTTGGTGACTTTCATTTTTTCCACTCGAGTCCTGGGGGAGCAGAAGGTTTGTTCTGTTACTTGTACCAAATTTGTTAACTTTAAAAAGATGTAGTCTTTTTATTGTTTTGGTCTTAAAACAGGTTGAAGCCCATATATATTTGTGGAAGTGGAATACTCGGATTGTAATTTCTGATGTTGATGGGACTATTACCAAGTAAGCATTTTTGCTCACTATGCCTCAAGCTGCAAAAAAATTGTTAGCCTTTACATGCTATCTAAGTGGTTGTATTTTACCTGATGAATTGCTTGCAAGACTAGTGGCATAGCTGGATTTTTTCATTATGGGGCTCAATTTATGAAAAAAAACACACACGAAGAAATCAAAGGGGGTTCAACATCTACTATGTATACATAATTATTTTTATAATTTTAAGCATGTATAAACAATGTATTTTTCCTCCAATGAACTCCCTTGAACCCTACCTGCCTCCGCCCCTATACAAGAATCACTATCATGCTACAAACTTAATAATTAAAGCCAGTTGAACCTTTAGATTTTTATAGGATGAGCTATTTTCACTTGTCCAAAGTTCTCATGTTTAAGCTGATGTGAGAAACCAATATCTTTTTGTACGGTTTTCTACTTTTTGGTATACCTCTTATATACTGACGTGTTTTGCCTCTCATTTAGTGAATTTTAGTACGTTATAAAAAATGCTGATTTGAGAGCATAACAGAACATTATAAAATAGAACTGTTTGTTGGAACATTATCTCATTCTGGCATGGTAGTACATTATTATGTACGCAGTAGACCAAAAAGAGGACATGTTTCCTAACTTAACTTAAAAAGTGCATATTTTATGCCTAGGTCTGATGTTCTTGGTCAATTCATGCCATTGGTTGGAAAAGACTGGACCCACTCTGGAATCGCTAGACTTTTCTGTGCAATCAAGGTATTCCTTTCTCTGTCCTATATTTCAACTTCTCTTCGCCTTTTAAGTTATCGTATCAGCTAAGCTTTACACCATTATTATATTTGATGACTAACACTTTAACCAGTGGCGGAACCAGGATTTTCTTTAGGGGGTTTCAAAATTTTAAGAAATAGACACTGAACTAAGCGAAAGGGGTTCTTGACATCTATTATATATTCATAAAAAATTATTTTTAGCATATATAAATAGTATAATTTTTCACCGAAATAAACCCCCAATTAGTATGTGGCTCCGCCACTGACTTCAACCATGGAAAACACTTTCCTAGACGAGTACTGCAGCAACAAGAACCACAAAGTGTATTCATTATTGTCATATCATGATAATTCCTGCATCTGTTTCTATTGATATATTCTATCATTCATGTAGTTAGTCAACTGCTGTGTATTGCCTTTGTGGGATACGATTCTGTATGAATGTAGATATCAGCAATATTTTTGGAATTCATGTCCTTGAACTGGTTTGCTGACTAATTGTGGCAATAAAATATTAGATGCTATATTCAGATAACTTTTATGGAAGTATGAAATATAAGTGCGTACTCTAGCATTTGATCTTTACCACAACAATGTTGTTTAGTGATCAGAATATTTCATGAATTGGATTAGTTGATCATCTAAGCTAATGATGTATTCTGAAAGTAAAATTTATCCTGATTTGTTATTTTAGTTTACTGTTACCTATGGAAGGATTGCCATTCTTCTTTTGTTATGTGGAAAGGGTTCAGTTCTTTGTCTGTGTACACTCTACGCTCCCCAAACCTACCTGTGGGATTACACTGGTTATGCTGTTGTATGTTTCAGCACGAGCAAAGTGTTGCAAGGTGGCTATGCCCATGACACTTGATGTGATTGATAAACTTGACTTCCAGAGATGAGCAAGAAATCTATTTAACGTATGTAGAGAGGAAAGTAAAACGTTGATGATATCATATAGGATTTATCCATATAAAAATTGGGAAAGAGTAAGGTATTAGTAAGCGAGCATGGAAGAGTTATAAGATAATTAGATAATAGGGCCCTGTATTCAAGTTATCGTAACTTAGATGAAGTGCGGCAGCCTAATCTGCAGACCCACTCATACAGGATGATGAAGACCTTTATATAAGATGTTTGCTTAGGTGAGATCTGCAACTAACATACCTCACGGCAGAGTATTTGATTCAACATATTGGACACTGCACAATGTGCAGAAGTTGGGTCAGCAGTAATATGTATATGTAATATGAAGTCTTATATCTCCTTTCCCTCTTTATTCTTCGATTGTTATATTTTTGTATATATGTAGTAGTATAATTGACTGTCTGAAGCTCGCTTGATGTTGATGATCTCTCACTTCCATTTTCATTAATGTTGAACTATATTTCTTCATTATTTTATAAATGAATGTGCTTTCTCTTGATGGCAGGAAAATGGGTATCAGCTACTCTTTCTCAGTGCACGAGCAATTGTTCAAGCTTATCTGACCAAAAGTTTTCTGTTCAATCTCAAACAGGTAATCATAATCCTGTTTACATGAAATACTGAAGACACTAGTTTTGGTTTCCTAAACAACAACATACCCAGTGGAATCCCACAAGTGGGGTCTGGGAACATGTTGTTTGGATTTTCTGTTACATGTAGGGACATTTCTCGATTTGTGTGCTGTCCTTGCACAAGGCCATGCTGATGTTCTCTTTATCGTTGCACTTCTATAAGATGTTTCCAAAGATATTCTGTCATACGTAGGGCTGTAAATTATTTGGTTTAAACCTAGAGAGTTGACCAAGCCAAAAATCTTGGTCTGTTTGATACTGCTGCTTTTTTGTTTTTGGTTTGGCTTGGTTTCTGTTGTTTTAATTCTCTGTGCAGGAATATTTGTTTTCCAATCGTCTTCCTTCTTCTTTCTTTTTTTAATTTAGAAAAAGAGCAAAACTGAAAACCGAAAACTGAAATTAGGGGCATGCGTAGTACATTAAGGTTTTGGTTGCCTCCACTTCCCCCTCACTCCAGTTCTGTCTCTCTCACCTCTTCTCCACACTTCAAGGTGAGAACAGAACGTGATCAAATGAACACCCTAGAAATGTCAGTAGAACGTTATAAAAAATCTTTTCTTTTCCAGTCCGAGCAAACATTCTACCTCAGAAGGGCTTCAAGAAGCTTTTTCAAAATTTGGTGAGGTGGTACATGCCATAAGCTTTATTATTAATGTCTGTCCATGAAACTTTGAAACACTGATTTTTTTCATTTATACCACTTAGAATCTATGAACTACTCATCGATCCCAAACTACTTTTTGCGTTGATGTCACTACCCCAAACCTCCTCCTTATCAGGCTGGGGACCTATGTAGCTTGAGTTTTAAGGCTGCTATACTATTTAAAAAGAAAAAGAGAAGAGACAACATCAGCACATCTCCCTAGCTGTTTTTGTGAAGCACAGCAGCTCATTTCTGTGTATTTCTGTAGTTTTGGGAAGTTTAGCAACTTGACGGTGCAACTGAAAGTCTAGAAAACTATCCAAAAATCAGCCTTGTATTCAACTTGCCTTCCTCACTGTTCAAATCTAGTTTTCTAAAATCTTATTTAAGTTGTTCTCAGCTTTGAGTCTAGATATATTTCCTGCTTGGGTACATGCTGCTGCTAGCACAGAAAATGAGGCTCTAATAGATCTGTTAAATAATCTGAACAGGATTTGTTCAAAACTCACCAACTGATCAACTACTGCCATATTTACATGTCCTCGGTACTTGGGGTGTTGGACTTCAGATTTAGCTTTTAGACTTTCTTTTCACTTATTGTCTGTGTTCTCCTCCCTTACTTTGTTCTCAGACCTTCCATGTGTTTTTTATTACTTCTATGGGGAAAGGAGTTTCTGAGGATGCATTTTGTCCGGCACTGCTATGGCTCAACTGTATACACCACCTTAAGAAATCTTGCATCTGGCCTCTGCTTGCTTGCCCTTTCTTGTATAATTCTTACTGTGCAACAGATTTCACTGACCAAAAATATGTAAACTATCTGTAGGACGGGAAATCTTTACCACCTGGACCTGTTGTTATTTCACCTGATGGTTTATTTCCCTCGTTGTACAGAGAAGGTAAGTACAAATTTGCTTGAAAGTCCCTCTTTTGTCTTAGTCTTTGTCAAAGTGCATTATCTGTGCCATGCCAGTTTCACATGTTTCTTGGTGGTTGGTTTCAATGAGAGTTATCTGAAATCTTCAGCTCTTTCGCCGGAGCAAGTCTACTGACTTTTCCTACTGATATGATAAATAAGGAATTGGCCTATATTTGTTCTCTGACAGAATTTACCTTTTCTTCTTCTATGTAATGGCAGTTATAAGAAGAGCTCCTCATGAATTCAAGATTGCCTGCTTAGAGGTAAGTACTCCAAAAGATTGACGGTTCTGTCAGGTGTCTTTTGGTATGCGTGAGTGTAGAAACTGGATATTACTTTCTTTAAAAGGGATTTTAATTAGGGAATTCAGGGCCTTAGGGAATTCAGGGCCGACTTAAAATCCTTGACCAATGTTTGGTTCTGCTATAGCCAAAACACAAGGGAAAGATCATTTTCCTTTTTACCAGAAAAGATCGTTTTATCAGATAATGGATACACTATAAGCATTCCTTTGGTTACGAGTTGGAGCGATAATCTTGAAAATCAAGGTTTGAAATCAAACAAAAGCAACACTAGTTAATTCTTTCCAATTGCCTAAGCCTTGATGGACCGTGTTATCCGATATTTATGTGTCGGTGGCAGGTTGCAGTTTCATGAAACATGTGAAACCGTGATTGCGACATGTGAAAGATGTTACAATCTCAAACTTCCCCTTGAAATTTCTTCTAAATGATGGCTCATTGCTGGATTTGTGATCTTATCCTGTTTTAATCGAGGGAGTAAAATATCGTACAAAAATGGGGATTAGAAATCTTATTTTTGCCTAATCCAGACGCTAATGCTGCATACGGAATGACTCCTTAAGTGGATTCAATCCTTATCTCTCTCCAATGGTTTTCCACCTTCTCATGTGTTCTTCTATGTTTCAGGACATTAAAGCACTTTTTCCACCAGACTATAACCCCTTTTATGCGGGATTCGGGAATAGGGACACTGATGAGCTCAGTTACAGGAAAATTGGAATTCCAAAAGGCAAAATTTTTATAATAAACCCAAAGGTTCTCAATCTCTTCCCTTTGCTGTCTTGTTAAAAAAACTAATGTACATTTTGTCAAGTTTTACACTCTTCTAACATGTCGAATGGGACTTACAGGGCGAGGTAGCAATTAACCACCAAATCGATGTGAAATCCTATACTTCATTGCACACTCTAGTTAATGACATGTTCCCCCCTACATCCATGCTTGAGCAGGTAAGCAATGACGCTCTTTCATATATCTGGTCTTTGTTTACTTTTTTTTTAAAGTATTTGTTGCGACATTGGCAAAAAAGTTCTGATAATCTGTACCACGAAATGCAAGTTTATCGAATAATCTGTTAAACATCAAAATCCTGTTATCTTTCATAGTATGCATCATCTTTTTTTATTTGCCAGTTTTCTAAAACTGAAGCATATAGTCTTTTTCCTCCTGTTTATTTCGTGGGGTAGGCGTCTTCAATTCTACAAGGGGTTTCATATTTAATGGAGTCAACTTCATGAAAGAATCAGAACGTATGACCGAAACATGATTTATCGCTCAAGTCAATCTGCACACCCGAGTTTGAAAGTATAAAACTGATCAAAGGCCCTTGATTCTCTTTTATTCAAAATAAATCTGTGTTCTTGGGCTGTAAACCTAGAGAAGAAGATTAAAGCTTGTATAGTTCCTTGTACTGTTTATGGCATGTTGGCATGCCCGCGTTTTCCCTTTTCACACATTCTGCAAAAAGAACCAACTTTTCATTTGCTAGTTATCTTGTAGCTTTGAATCGAGTATATGTTCTTCTAACGGAGGCGTTTTCCACGACATTTTTCTGGATTTCCTTGTAACTGCAGGAAGATTTCAACTTGTGGAACTACTGGAAAATGCCCTTGGCAGACATCGATAACTTGTAGAGATTTCTTCCCCCCATACCGCGATGGATCCATCTTTTTTGTTGATCTGACAAGCCAAGAAGTTTAGCCGGTATATGTAAAACCAACTGCAGTTTCTTTTTTAGGAGAGCTGCCATTCTTGTTCTTTTTGTTTCTGTTATTAAGGTGTATAAAATTCAGCTATGTAGGTCCTTATTAATTCCCATAGATTTGTACTCAAAAAAGCATAAAGTTCTTACTAATGAATAAAAATTTTCTTTCTATTTCTCGTAAGTTCATTTGCTGGTCTTCACTGGCCTTTTCCAAATTCTCCTCAAAAGTTCACAAGTAAATATGATCCTTAGTTTGGCTTCGGCTGATAACTATGATCGCGAAATTTATTATTGCACAAGTAGGCACTTTAATTATATCAAAATGTGAACAAATATTCATTTGTTCTACATGATATTTTGATAATTTTGTTTCTCGCATGGTGTTCCATGTGTTATTATGCTGAATAAGATGTATGTGTCTATTTTTGTTTTAATTTTATATAAATTTGAGTGCATACTTGTGTATATTCAAAGTTGGGAGGTGCCATAGGCGGCAATTTCAATCCATATAAGGTAAAAGAAAAACATTTTATTCATATTTATTTAGTGAATCACTCATATTTTATAAATAGGTTAATATGAGTTGGTCTACTTTAAAAGCTCATACAAATATAGTCAAAATGGGTAAACTATGGGTACCCATAAGGACTCATAGATCCCCACCTCATAATAAAAAATTCTTAATTGTACAAAAATTTTATTTTTGGTTTAGGGGATGAGGGTAGGGTGGAAATGTGTATGTGCGGGGGGGAGGGGGGGCAGGGAGGTG
>JAABOM020000110.1:999519-1012409 GCA_011800125.2 Solanum clarkiae | reverse complement strand
GTTGGGGGTGGGGGAATAAAACAAGAACCTTGAGCATTGGAAATTATACCAATTTTATATATTTGAATTCAACATTTCCAAAAATTGGAAAGGCAAGACGTTAAACCCTATGTCAATGACTAGGATGAGTAGTGTCAAAAGTTGACATCTCAAAAACAGTAAAAATAAATTTAAAAAATATTGATTTTATTATTTATTTACTTTTTAACAAAAGATGCCCCATCACTAGTTTGACCAAGTCAATGAGACAATATGAAATAGTAACAGAAAAGAAAATATTAAAAAAATCCTATAACAGAATTCAATTTTTTATTTTATTTCAATTTATTTTTTTTATTGCTAAAGACCAAGGAATGGGCTACTTCTTTAATATCTACTGCAAAAAAATTATTTATTTAATCAAAGTTTTGCTGCATTGAGGTTGTGGGTTTTGCAGACACTGGCCATTATTTATTTTATTGTTTTGCTCTCTGATTATTAAACCTATTTTTCTTTTGGACACAAGTCCCATTGCTGAAGTTCAAACTTCACTGTACATAAAACTTTTGATAAATTTTCCCCCCTTCAAGTTCGCCGAGATGCCTTTTAAAAAGATTTTTTTCGAGATTCTAGATTATTCCATTTTCTCATGTTAACAATGTACAGTGGTCAAATTGTTGTTTTTCTTGATTTCTTGTTTTGACAATATCGTGTTGAAGGTCTGACTTGTGAAGAAATATTGTGAGTTCTCGGTTATGGAATGATAAATTTATTATAAAGTATATAAGTAGTATTTAATTACTTTTGAAAAGAAATAAAACACAATTTATTGGAGAGAGTGTCAATTAAGCTTCAGGCATGATTCGTCCTAAAATTTAGTTCAAAGGGAAGATGATTGTCAAGTAAGGATTTTAGGTTTTCATTCCAATCCAATATGTAATCATTCTCATCAACACTCGTGCCTGAATTCAAATGTTCTTTATTCAGAATATCACTATTGGATCGTAGCGTGATATGTTAAGGACCAAGAGTATATTCACAAAATTCTGGCATAGGCTAGGAGCCCTACATTGGACCCTGTTGTAATACCATGTCAAATTAGGCGTTAATCCTAACTCATATTCCAAAAGTTAGCTCAAATTGAAGAGAATTATCCGTACAAAGCCCAAGATTCTTGTTGTGATCCAATGTGGAATCATTCTCATTATCATCGTGTCCAAGATTTATAAGGAATCCAAGGTTTAATCTCGGTCAAATGTGTAATCATTCTGTTCAACACCCCTCTCATGCATGAATCCAAACATTTAACTATCTAGAGCATGACATTCAAGGACCAAAAGTATATTCATAATCGCTCACATGGCGTGAGGACTCATATCAAATCTAATGGGACTAATTCTGAAATCATGTCAAATTAGGATGATCTAATTCACACTTCAAAAATTAAATCAAAAGAACGATGATCGTTAAAGTCTTATAATGAGCTCATGATTCTTATCTTGGTCTATTATGGGATTATTCTCATGAAAACTGATCCTACATTGAATCGAGACGAAAACCTTGGACTTCTTATAAGACTTGAACAATCCTCATACTACAAGATATTCCACCCATCCCAATTTATGCGACACTTTTTGAATTTTAAAATTCAAACAAGTTTTTCTTTGATTGTGATTTTTTATGTATTTTTTAAATATTTAAATTGTCAATTATCATGGCTAATAATACCTTTATCATAATTTCTGAATATATAAATTTTACTTAAATTTTTTTAAAAAATTTATACCAAAATCCACAATCCAAATTAAACTATTTGAACTTCAAATTTCAAATTGTACCATACAAATTATTTGGATAGAGATTCTTTTTATAATGATTTCAAGAAATGTGTAATAAGAAAATATGAGTACTTTGTCACTTGTGAATAAGTAGATATTTGACCATAGAGTAAATGAAGTGAACCAGCAGTCAATACTCAGTATTATGCATGGAACATAGATAGAATAAATAACCAAACAATATAAATAAAGTCAAATAAACTTTTTTTTTGTTTAATATTTTCAGAAAGTTTTTTTGAGTTTGAAATTATGAAAGTGAAAACTACTATAGAGTACTTATTAATTTGGTATAAATGAATTTCTATATGGGAATTTTGTCCTAACAATGAAAGATGCTTTTTGGGAGGAGTAACATTTATTTAGCTCTTGCTTAAAAGTTGAAAAAATAACTTTTGTTGCTACTTAGAAATATTTAATTTTTTTCATCAAAAGAGTCAAACACCTTCATTATTTTATTATCTAAAATAAGCTTCTATATTTGAAAGTTAAGCCTTTTTGGTGTTTGAAAAGTTTAGCCAAATAAGCTTACAAGCAATCTTAGCTAAGTAAAGTTATTTGATACTTGCATAATAAGAGATAACAAATCCCTAATAAAATAATTGATATGCTCAAAAATTGATCCAAACACTATAAGTTATTAAAAGACATAATACATTAAAAAAAAATTGAAAAAACTTAAACTTGTTTTCAGATGACAAATACTACAATCTTGAATATGCACGTCTAATTAAACATCTCAACTTGTCTCTATTGTGTTTAATCAAATGCTTTAACTTATAAAATGATTATCTAAACATCTTCAAAATTTATGTGTCACGCTAATATCAGATATTTATGAGAAGACAATGAAGATAAGTTATAGTGTTTAACAACCATTTAAGATAAGTTGAAAACGTCTAAACGTACATTTTCAAGTTGATCCAATCACTCTAAGTTATTAAAAGATAACACATAAAAAAATTTTCAAAAAAGAAAAATCTTGGATTCGTTCTGAGATGACAAATAAATACTCCAATCTTGAATATGCACATCTACTAAACATCTCAACTTGTCTCTATTGCGTTTAATGTAACGCTTCAACTTATAAAATGATTATTTAAACATCTTCAAAATTAATATGTCCCATTAACATCAGACATTTATGAGAACACAATGAAAATAAGTTAGATTGTTTAATAGCCATTTAAGATAAGTTAAAATATCTAAATATACATTTTCAAAGTTGAAGTGTTTGCTTGCGAGTTGTTTCTTGCTTTGTTACATGTTAAAAAGATAGATAAAGTTTTCTGACATTTGCTACAAATTTTTATATACTTTTCTGTCTTGGCATCATCTCTCACTTTAAAGTACCTCTGCTCTTCCCTCTAACATTTGCTCAGCTCCCCATAAGCATCTTCACACTCACACACACACAAAAACTCAGAAAACAGTGCAAAGACTGCTGTCTTTAGTTCACATTAAATGGACACAAAAACTCTTCCACTTTCATCTAACATCAAGAATTCAAATGAAGAAGAAGAGGAAGAGGAAGACTACATAGATATGGAAGTTACCTCTTCTTCTTCTTGTTCTTCTCCACAAATAAGCAGAGAATTTGAGTTCCAAATGGCTTCTGTTTCCATTAATGAAAAAGACACAACAGCAACAACAACAACTACTTCACCAGCTGATGAACTTTTCTATAGAGGCAAACTCCTCCCACTTCATCTCCCTCCAAGGTTAGAAATGGTTCAAAAACTTCTTACAACATCAAAGATTGAATCTTTTCAACAAGAAGATGATGAAAGATTTAGCATTAGTACCAAGAACATCACTAGTACTAGAACCCCTTTTGAATCTTGCAACCAAAAACTTCTTCAAACCTCAAAGATTCAATCTTTTCAAGAACAAGAAGAGGAAAGATTTAGTATTAGTACCAAGAGCTTGATGAATACTAGAACCCCTTTTGAATGTTGCAACCAAAAACTTCTTCAAACCTCAAAGATTCAATCTTTACAAGAACAAGAAGAGGAAAGATTTAGCATTAGTACCAAGAACTTGATGAATACTAGAACCTCTTTTGAATGTTGCAACATTTCTCCCTCACAAATGGTTCAAAAACTCCTACAAACCTCAAAGATTGAATCTTTTCAAGAACAAGAAGAAGAACAAAGGTTTAGCATTAGTACCAAAAACTTGATTAGTACTAATACTAGCACCCCATTTGAGTCTTGCAACATTTCTCCATCAGAGTCTTGTAGAGTGAGTTGTGAACTCAATCCAGATGAGTATTTCTTTGAATGGTCCACTGAATTCAACACTTTCTTCAAAGACAATCATCCAAAGATGAAGTCTTGGTCCAAGAAACTTAAGTTAGTGAAACAATCTTTAATCAGCCAAAAGTTAAAGGCTTCAACTTCAAAGGCATATCTCAATCTCAAGTCTTTATTCAACAAATCTACTTGTTCAGATCATCAACAACAAGTTTCAAATGGTACTAAAGAATGTTCAAATAAGTACAATAAGGTATGTAAAAGAACCCCTTTTGGTCATATTGGAAAATGTACACATTCACCAACATTAGCAAGTGTGATAAGAGACAATGAGGGAGAAGGGGTTCATGAAGACAATGTCAATAGTCATAGAAAGTCATTTTCAGCAGCAATCAAGAAACATTCACCAACAAAATGCTTGTCATCTTCTTCATCTAATGGTTCTTCTTCTTCATCATCATCTTCATCATCTTTTTCATTGAATTCTCATGGATTTTATGAGTTGAATTTTCTTAAGAGAAGTAGTAGTGCAACTACAGAGATTGAAGGGTCAATTGAGGCAGCAATTGCTCATTGTAAGAAGTCACAAGAACTTTGCAAACCAAAGAGGAAATTGATTGAAGATGAAGGGATTAATTCATTGCCTATTTCCAAGATTGCAGCCACTGAGATTCAAGAAAGACCAGATCTTTGTAGATTTTGAATAAGTTTTTAAATTTTAGGCCAATACAAAAACCAAAAAAATCAAGGTTTTTTTTTTTTTGCTTGAATTGCAGATTATATGTAATTAATTCTTTGTTTTAGTGTGTATAATTCCATGAGTTAATGTAATTTTTACTTTCCTTAGTCTCCCTAATTCTGAATTATGTTGAGTTGTGTTACATCTCTTCTTAGAGATTAAATTATAAGATAAAACATAATTTTGTTTATTTAAGGCAAAATACATTAACAGATATCTAAATTTGACTTTAATTGATAAGTATGAATTCCGAACACCTTAGCTTGTTTCTATTGAATTAGTCGAACAATTCAATTTACAAAAAAATATGTAGACACCTCTGGCATTATGTGTCATGTTAGCGTCAGACGTACATGAGACATAATGAAGACGAGTTATAGTGCTTAGATGCTAGTTGAGATGTCTAAATATCTATTTGACTATTTTCAAGATTGAATTACTTCGTTGCTAACTGAAGCCAAATTTAAATGTTTGTTTATATAGCATTTATTATTAGTTTCATTTAAATTTTGTTGTTAGTTGTTCATTCACATCCATGCTTTAGGGTTTAGTGAGAATTTTGCCTTTTTGGACATGTAACTTATTTTCTTCTTAATTTTTTTTTTCAAATAATTGTTTGATTATATGTTACTATCAATTTTCACTCCAACTTGAAGCATGAGCGGAGCTAGGGTATCGTAAGTTCGCTTAAATCTCTTTCATTGAAAAATTATACTATATATAAGGTTGAAATTACTTTGTAATATATGTATAGAAGATATTAAATCTCCTTGTCTTGTTCGTATATCTACTTTTTATATTTTGAATCTCTTCAGTGAAATTCTGACTCTACCATCGACTCAAAAAGAGTTCTAACCACTTTTTTAAGTAAAACAAACTTTTCCCCTACAGAACTTTTTAACCTTTTTTCAAGTAAAACATATATATCCAAATATAACTTCAATTTTCAATTGGTCTTTTTTAAAACTTAAGTTAAAATATTACTTCTTTTTTTCCAAATATCACCTTGAATGAAGGAGAGCGTTAGAGTAATTGATAAAGTTGCTGACATTTTATCAGGAGGTCACAGATTCTCAAGCCTTAGAAATAGCTTCAGAAACAGTCTCTGATAAAAATGCAAGGTAAAGTTGCGTAAAACAGATGCTTGTGATCAGACCCTTCCCCAGATCTTGCGCATAGCAGGGCTTTAATCCATTCAACTTACCCTTTTTTTCACCTTGACATGAAAAAAGAGAGTGGAAAATGGACCTTTTTGCACTCACTTAGATGATGGAAACCTTGATAAACTTTGTACTAAGAAAATAAAAGGGTACTACACTATAGAAACTACAACTTTTTTTGAGATATTGGCTTTTTAGCAACAGCCTTTTTCTTCAACTAGATTTTGCTTCACTTTTTCTCACTTGCTCATTAATCATCAAGTGCTCTGGACTCTGCCAATAGTAAATGTGTACTTTTGTACAATTTTTTTTTTAAGTAGTATAGAAGTGAGGAATCTCTCAACTTTTACTAAAGAAAAAATGAAAGCTGTTATATATTTTTCTTTTTACAATATAAAAAAGTTTTGGTCAGAGTATTATGAAAAAGTATTCATGTTCAGGGACAGATTTTTTTAAAAAAAAGGCCAAGTAAATGTGGTATTCCATGAGGTACATCAGGAATCAATTTTCTCTATTAATATCTTTTCAGTCCAGCTCGTCATATTGAATTTATCTAATAATTTATAAGTCATTAGAATGAATTTATCTGGTGCATATATATTATACCGATTATAGATTTTCTTCCGGCTTCAAAAATAAATAAATAAATGTAAAGAGCTATTAAACTAAAAGACAATTAAAGTGGTTTGTTATCATTTGGATTCAATTTTTATAGTGTCCTTATTTGGATGGTTGTTAACCATTGTATAATCATATTATTATTATTTAAATATAAGTCGTTAAATTTATCATTATATCTTAATAAAACTTATTTTATGTGGTGATTAATTTAATACGATCGACTTATTACCTTGATTTTTTTTATTTATTGTTGCTTATTATTTAATAATGATATTTTGTTCTTTATCCTTTTTTTTCATAATATTATAAAATTATTCTTCAGATTGCTAATGTACATGTGGCATCATTAACAACAAGAAATGATCTAATCTATTCAAATATTACATCCATCAACAATGCTATTCATTTCAGTATGATACAATAACTCAGACGAGTCAAAATTTTAACTTAGAGGAGTTAAAATATAAAGAATCATTTATACCCGATGTCAACGGGATTCTATATAAAACTCCTCAATGTTAATGTATTTTAGCATGTTGTAACACGCGACATATATCTTATTTTTCTAGTTACTGGTTTCACTTACTATGAATACTTATATGCAATTGTTGTTTATCAAAATTTGATATTTTAAAATTTTATTTACATTATCAGCGTATAAAGGGGGGGTGGAGGTGGGGGTGGGGGTGGAAGGTAGAAGGGACCACTTGATAATGACATACATAATCCAAAGATCTTTCATTATATCATGCTCAAGTCTCCACTGACTTAGACTATCTGAGAAACACTTAATAGGTAAGATTGGTTGTCTTTCAAGCCTATTGAACATATGCACATTTTAAGATAATCATCATTACTAAGTCCCCACCCCCACCCCCTACCAATCTTATGGTATATGACCTTTGGGCTTCATCATTTCCTATGAGAGCATGACAAACAAAATATTAAGAAAGTCTGTTTTTACATTGGAATGGTTACATGACCTAATAACAATAACCATAATTACTATGCCTAAGTTTCAAGTAAATTTAAATAAGTTATATAAATTTTTTTTGTTAGTATAGCTTCATTTAAGCTCGTCTTAATCCATACTCTATGGTGTTTTTTGAATGCGAGTCTCAGGAAAAGAATGAACTAAAAATGTAACGATCGACTTGAGAGAACGTGAGTATCATGAAAGTAGAGTAAGATTCAATTTTCAGGACATTCGCCTAAACTCAAGTTCAAACTTACTAATATTTATTCAGGGCATAAACTGGAGAAATTTCCGAAAATTGAAAACAAAATTGCTTTATTGTTCCTTTTCTTATATTTGATTCCATAAATTCTCATCAGAAATTATCAAATAATTAAAAAGAAGTCAAATGCATTTTTTTAATTGTTTGCCCTAATTTCTCATTATTGTTTATTGAAACACCTTATGGGCATCATCATTTCCATGAAAGCATTCCCCAACAAATACTATCTTAAGCAAGTTTTTAAACTTGGCTTTGAATGGTTACAGAACCAACTACAAAAATAATTATTATTATGCCTCAATTTCAAATAAATTTAGATAAATCTTATAAATACTATCATTGTTATTAAGTTATAACATCATATTTAGAGTCATTTCAACTTGTGATCACGGCTTAATATAATGTCAGAGCTAAAAGGAAATTCAATACCTATTATAAATAAAAAAAAACAATTCTGATACTATATAAACAACATAATTTTTCGATGAATGATAGGATGAACTCCCTAACAGCCCTTAGTTCTGCTTCTATTATTGAAACATTGACTAGACCTTGATATTTATCTAAATTTAAAATTGATAATGTAATCAATCAAACTCATATCGATGAAATTATTAGAAAATCAATCAAAAAATAAAAATAAAAAGTATAAGAAACAAAATATTGAAAGGTATTGATCAAATCACTCAAGATGAACTCTCATACACAAACAAATTTGCATTACATGTCATGTGTTCCATTTTTTTGATATTGACAAATCAGTACTTTAGTAAAGCTTGGTCTCCATGAATTTCTAATATGTAAAATCAATATATCTTTCAGATTGATAATAATTGTCTACAATAATAACTATGCTTACATTGTATACCTTGGGAGTATACAATTCATATTTTGCATATCTTAATGGTATACAACAATGAGAAAAGTTGAATCATACTAAAGGTATACAACATATGGATTATATTTATTGAATATACACATCTATTGGGTATTTTGTAAATATTTTTCCTAAATAGGATTTAATTTAATATTTTAGATGCAAATTTTCCTGTAATTTTTTGGCCATTTTGTACACCGAGGAAATGTACCTAAAAATATTAATTTCTAATGCTGGAAGTCCTATATAATTGTTCATAGTTTACTTCTTTATATTTTGACTTCAGTTGGTGAAATACTAAAATATTAAGTTCTAACACTAGAAGATCTATATATTTGTTCATAGTTTACTTCTTCATATTCTGAATTCAGTTGGTGAAAATTCTGACTTCATCGATATCTATATGTTGTACATTACCACTATATTCCTCAAAAATTTGATACATAATAATATACATTCGGTGTAGTTTCACAAGTGCAGTCGGAGAATGGTAGAGAGAAGAGACTAGAGCGAATGCGACCTTACCGCTACTTTAGGAGGTAAAGAGATGGTTTTCATAGACTCTCGGCTCAAGAAAAAAGATTCAAAGCAAGTCAAAAAAAGAAATATGAAAATGAAAAAATCATGACAAAATATCGTAGAAAGCATATCAAAGCACTTTGAAAAGCAGAAGAAAAGGAAACGTAACTACAGGAAACTAAAACCATAATTGAAGTGCAAGAAACTAGAGATAGTACTAGGCATATAACAACAAGAAACTACAGGATTATTAGCTAGCACGCAACGACTGAAAAATCGTTATCGCTTGCTGCTCAAAGGATCGAAAATCTCTCTTTAGTCTCTTCTCGCTGTCTGAATTCTGATTGATTAGCTTTTTTAATTATAAAGAACACAATAAGCCAAATATGAACAATCAAATCAATTGGTAAAACAATGTCTACACTCATATTACATTAGTCATTCTCAAACAAGAAAAAGGTGAAACATTTAGAATCAATTGGACCCTTTATTTTGTGGTTTATTATTAATGTTCATCCTCTTTCAATTTTTTTTTTTTTTTTGAAATTCTTTAACAATAAATATGCATGTACTTCTGAACTAGGGAAAAAAGATATCTTCAGCAACAATAGGACAATTTCAATAGTGGAGTATGTGGTGTAATGTCTAGATTTTTGGGAGATATAAAATAAAAGCAATAAATATATCCTTGAAAATAATATATTTGCACCAACATTATCCACAAACACTAAATATTTTCATGTTCTTGTAGTATTTTATTATAAAATGGACAAATATTGTATTACACAATTTAATCTTTTAGTATATATACTATATAGTTGAATAAGATTACTTTTCCAATAAAAAACCTTTAAACACTCATACAAGTGTATCTTACTTGTGACTAGGACTGAATCATGATAGATCGTGGCAGCGAGGTCACCCTGTCACTTATGATACTAGGTCATATATTTAACTAATCGAAGTGACTAAGGCTGAATCTCAATGATCATGGCAACGAGGTTTTTTTTTTTTTTTTTGAGCTTATTTTGCTATCAATTTCTAAAATAATAACTCATAAATACATGATGTGATAGAAAAATATAAATTTTTTTTGTTTGATATCACTTGACTCAAACTTGAGACCTCTGATTTAGGTTGCTATTCTGTGTGCATTCCACTCCCACTCTTGTTGGCTATATATACAATATACAAATCCATATCCAACTCTAAAGAATGATATAACTAGATTATACTTAAGTTAAAAAGTTATCAAGTTTGGAAACTAGAAGAAGTTTGGTGTAGGAAAATGTCAATCACAAAATTTATGTCATATCAATGTTTCATCTCATGCTCCTAACTCCCAAACAATTCAAACCAAAACTGGAGACAAAGGGGAAGAAGTTAGTATATGAGACAATATATAAAGATTGATTGTGATTGTAGACCATGTGGCAATAGCTTTTGGAATTTGTCTTGGAGCTTATTTCAATTTCCTCTATGCACCAAAAAATATCAAATTTTCATAATCATAAAAATAAAGGAAAGAAAATGTATCTGAATTTATCTTTTGAATGACCGAGAAATGCATTTGACGCTAACCAGGCCATTAGGTCCAGGCCAACTGCAACTCTCAAGACTCGGGGATATTGGACTCATCCATCTACCATTCTCAACTTAAATACTAGGCATAGTTCTTATGGCTGGACTTGAATCCATGACCTAAGCCATGAGTCCATCAACTATGTGTCTATGTCCAAAGGCTTGAATGTTAGCATCAGCAAATTCATGTGACTAACTCAAATTGAACTACAACTATATTTATTCAATCAAGTAATCTTTGTTTTAAGAATTTTAATATCGTTTAGGAAACCCTATACTTTCCGACTCAGCATACACATGCAAGCACGTGTTGCAAAGCTAGTATTTAAGAAAAAAAGGAAAGATTATTGAAAATTGTGATTTAAAACAATTCTTAAATATTTATATGGTTGTAAATCATTTCATTAAGGGTAAAAAGGAAAGTTTCTAAGTTAAATTAATTTTTATTATAGTCAAGTGAAATTATTTTTAGAACAGACTAAAAAGAAAAATGTGTCACATAAAATTAGACAAAAGAGCAGTACTTGTACAAGGAAAAATATGAAATACAAACAGTACTTCCTCCACTTAAAAAGCATGATCTAATTTGACTTGACACGAAATTTAAGAAAATAAAGAAATTTTTTAAATTTTTTTATTATAAATTAAAATTATGTCAAAGATACGAAAATATCCTCTAATCTTATGACCTTAAATATGTCACATTCAAAACTAAAATTAAAATTAAAATATTATAAAATAAGAAAATAAGTCAATTTTTTAAAACATAATAAAAAGAAAATATGATCATTATTTAATAAAGGAAAGGAGTACATTTTTTTTCGAAGAGTTGTCTAGATATTTTTTGTTTGATTCTTCATGTACACAAGGATCCTTTGATTCTTTATGTGCCTAAGGACCTTTATTCCATATTGAGATGACCTTTTGCACTTTATCATTTTTACTATATCAAACTTATTTCAAGAAGTATCGTTTAAAATCCTTCACATATTTTTTATTTTTCTCTGGCTCTAGAAATAGAACAACATATATGCAAAATTACAAGTATCAATTTTAACAAAATAGAACAACATATATGCAAAATTATAAGTATCAATATTAACACTAAATGAAATTCGTTTATCCTTTATTCATATATCAATTTAAAAAATGAAAGACACTTCTAACATCAATCACCACCGTCAAATCATAAGCAAATCAAATTTTTATAGAAATAATAATCATTGTATTTGTGAAAACCCTACTGTGAAAATCTTAGCAGATTCTAATATGGAGGAAGGTGATTCAGAGAAGTGATTTTTCAACAATTTTAGGCAAGTGCAGTCTGCGTTGAATCAAAATAAATTGTTGATTCAACAGGTTAACAAGAATCATTAGTCAAGAACACACGACAGAATGGTGTAGAATGTGGGCGTAATTCAGGAACTCAACAGCAACATAACAAAGGTTGCCTCTATCTATTCTAATTTCAATGCTGACTTCATAAATATGATCTATCAATGGAAGAATGATGCTTGAGACACAACCTGCAACGCTTCTCTATATAATAAACTTTTCTACTTCTTTTAAACCATTCTAGTGTTCATTGTTGATTGGAGTGAAAATATCAAGAATAATTAATTTCTAAAGTCCAGACATATATAATCAATTAATACCTCCGAGCTACGACAAATGGTAGTTGAATTTGTTTTTTGGATGATCGAGCCATCTGAGGCTAACCATTAGGTCCAACCACAACTTTCAAGACTCGAAAATACTGAACTCGTCCGTCTACCATCCTCCACTAAGATATTAGGTGTAGTTTTTATGGCTGGACTTGAACCTGTAATCTAAGTCACAAATCTATCAACCTTAGTCTCTTAAACTATGTGTCTATGTCCAAAAGCTTGAATGTTGGCATCAGCAAACCTATCTTATTTAGTCTGTTTCTAAAGAAGAGCAACATACTTCTAAATTTAGAAACAAATAACTTTATAAGATTATTGTTTCCAATATATACTATGACTGGAATTCTCGACTCCAAAGATAAAGCTTCGAAGTTGATTCAAAATTAAGAAACCAAACCTTTCAATCTGAAACAGTGATC
>JAABOM020000110.1:982758-992936 GCA_011800125.2 Solanum clarkiae | reverse complement strand
AAAATTATTTTATTATTTTATTTTTTTAGGAATGCCACGTGTAAATTAGGGGTGTGACGTGTACAACTTTTGCTTACATGAACACACGTGGCATCACAGCATTGGACGAAAAAATATGTCAGCGCAAGTGTGACTCACGCACTAGCCATGTCAGCACCATGTGCCTACTTGTTCAGGAATTGCCAAGTTGAGAGTCATATTTGTGCACTATAAAAATTTTGTCAAGTTAAGGATCATTTTTATGTGTTATGCCAAAAAATAAATATAACTGAAAAGAATAATCACTGCGGAATTTGGCTAAAAAGATAACACATGGGCTGATTAATGGTGGGATCATTTCAAGATTCCAAGAAATGTCCATCTTTTTTTTACTAGTAGAATTATCCTATTATTCTTCGTCTTAATTTATGTGATAATATAGGATGAACGAAATATTCAAAAAATAAATAAAGACTTTCTATACAAATATAAAATATACGTAAAATAATCAAAAATACTTTTACTATTAATAAGTGACAATTAGACAAGGGGAGGCGCAAGTGTCGAAGGGCAATTCAGGATTTGATGAACATTATATGGTTCGAGTTTATGGTTCTATCATATCCTCTTTGATTTATTAATTTCGAAAGTTGTTATTCGTATTTATTTTAGTAATTTTTAATTATCTATATAAAATTTGAATCAAAATTATGAGCCTAGAAGAATCATAAATTGTATACTAGATCCCCCAAACAATTCTTATTCTTTCGTATTCTTTCTCCATAAATATGTGAACTATATCAAAGGTCATAAAAGATAAATGAATTAAATCGAAGGGAGGAGGATTATCGAGGACCAATTGCAAACAACATATCTTTATTTTATAAAGTAAAGATAAGACTAGTTATATATATTTATCATTTCAGAACTCACTTGTAGTATTACATAGTGTTTATTGTTAAGCATTTGAAAATGAACAAAATGAAGAGTGTATCATACAAATGGTACATGACAATAGAATAAAGATTATGAAAATTGATACATTAGCGAATTTCACATCAGAATAAAGAAAAAAGTGAAAAACTTTATTACATACAATTCAAAATTTACATGGTACTCGCGCTTTGAGGCTCATGTGACATAGCCTGAAATATAAATTTAAAAGCCTAAATCTAAACTAAATAATATATGTTATGAATTTGAATTGTGACAGATATAATCAGAGGAAGTAAATATTATATCAAATTAATAAACCAAATTAACCAATCTTTAGGAAAACATTGGGCCTACTTTACTTTAAAGTCTTTAACTTTTTTTCAAGTGTGAACAAGTTTTTGACTAATTTTTACTAATTTATGTTGGAAAGGGACTTCCAAATAATGAAAAGATTTATGTGTTCTTTTGGATGGTGAAAATGGTTTGTATGATTGGTATATTGAAAGAGCCAAAAAATAACAAATTATTGGTCAGAATATTAATTATAATGCATATAACAGCCAGTCAAGCCCGCCATTGTTTAAGGCCACAAATTAAGTATTAAGAATGGCGACGGAGACAGGTAGGATCGAGGGTTTGCTTTAGCGAAAAATGATGTTGTCTTTTTATACGATTAAAAATATTTTGATACAAATATTAGTAGATATTAAATTTTGTATGTGTTTATTTTTTTATATTTTGAATTTTTTAATGAGAATATTTAATTTCGTCATTAGAACTACAGCTTCGATTACAGATTCATCGATCAAAGTAATTTTGGTTCAAGTATTGATTTGTATTAAAAAAAATTATTAAATATGTATAAATTATTAATTTAGAAGCTAGTAATTTTAAAGAATAAGTATATGAACCCATAAGTTTCAACTATTCTTTTTAATAAAAACAAAATCCAAATAATAGCTCGCAAACTATACAAAAAAAATTAATCATATTAGATAAGTCTCGTAAAATAAACTTGATTCAAAAAGTCAATCTCAACTTTTACAAATAAGAAATTTCAAACTCGAGATCTCTATTACAAAAATCTCAAGTCAAATCATCAAATTTTGACTTTGTTGCTTTGTTGTATTCCTTGTTAACCAGGATTTTTCACTAATTAAGAGCGACATGTTTTTTTGTTGCTTCAAAAGACATATATTTTAAACAATAAATACTTAATTAGTGGTTTAAAATGTGATCTTCTTCTCAATGTCTTATTTGGACGGTCGTTCATATAATAATCATATAGAAATAGCAATGATGAAATAAAAAGTAGTAGATAGTAGTACTAATACAATTACAATATTTTCTCTGTCTCAGTTGATATAACATAATAACAATTTTAAGAGTTAAATTTTTTTTATTTTGATCGTAAATTCGAACATATCATTTTGCAACAAGTTTTTTTATGTAGTGCATTCCTTATTAACTAAAATTTTTACTGAGTTGGAGACATGTCTTTTTTGTTACTTCAAAAGAAATATTTTAATTATTACTTAATTAATTGTTATAAAATGTGACTCTTCTTCCCAATGTTTGATTTGAAGGGTCATTAATAATATAATAGTCATTATATCACATATTGTTTAATATGAATATCCTAAAATTCTACATGGTCATTGCATATTATTCCATCTACCAATATTAGTATCCTCTCTAGATGTGAATCTTCTAGTCATCATTAATATAATAGTCATATATATATATATATATATAAAAGACGATGAAATAAAAAAGTAGTAGGGTAATAATTAATAAACTTATTTGGATTGACTTTTAATTTTTGACTTATTTTATTATTTTAGCTTAAAATTAAATGTTTATATCATCTTCTTTATCGATTCAAACTTTTCTACTTAAAATAAATCAATTTAAATAAGCTCTTAAGGCATTTTTCTTGAGAACACGTGCCTTAAAGGGAATATGTTTTTCGCCATGTATTTTACATCCGAACTAATTTGCTAAAAAAAATTATTTTTAACACAAATTTCTTATTGATTCACGAGCGAAAATATTTTTTCCTACAAAAGATGGTTTCTAAAAACACCATTTATTGATCCTTTTTCAACGATTATCTACAATAAAAATAACTAACATCATTATCTACTTTTTTTGCAAGTAAATTTTGAATGCCTTCACCAAAAAACCAAAAAAAAAAATAATAAAAAAATAAAAAGTGGATGATATTTGTTTTGGCCTTTTAAACAAAGACCACACAAATATGAGATCAAGCTCTTTTTCTTTCATTGCTCTTTGAATTATTGTTTAGCTTATGCATTCTCATAATTATAAATAGGAACATTATATAAATAAAAATCAAGAAAATTATAAACTAGAATTTTTGGATCCTCAATCAAGAAAATCCCTCCCAAAATTGACGTATGATCATTATTATTGTGATTTATGAAGATAGTAGGCATTTAATTTGGGCCATAAAGATGAGGAATGTTTATTGAACAAATGGGTTGTTTAAAGACCAATATTACAAGTGTTATACCTGATAAAGTGTTCTTATTAGATATTTATAATTTAAAAAATTGAAAAAATATTGCATATGTTTTCAAACACCTCTTGTCAATAAATTAAAAATACAAGTGCGAATGTTCTAATAAGGAGATGCGAGAGGTTATATTAGGATCCAGGAGAAACAGAACTAGATCGAAAAAATATTTGAGAGAAGTGACTAGGCACAATATGACGTATCTTTAGCTTTGGAATGATATCAATTTAGATAAAAAGAGTATAAAAATCATAAATAATAGTAAAAAATTAGTAGAGGGAATAGTTTTATTGTCCACACCATTTGCAAATTTTAATTACCTAATTACTAGTTTCATTTTACATAGCACCTTTTCTTGTTTTGGGAGATGGCCACGTGTAAGTAAATTTGGGAACCAAAAAACAGTTCTTTATGTGCCAAACACGTGGCTTATTGAATCTAGTCCGTTTTAAAAAAATATTATTTTATTTTAATTAAAAATAATTTAACTTAAAATCTTTTTTATGTCTAAATAAAATAATTCTTATATAAATAAATATCTAAAAATTATTTTAGATTACAAATTTAAAAAAGTTATTAAATATCATACCAAGTCAAAGCTGTCTCGTTCCAATGGGATAAAGAAAGTAAAAGTTTAGAAAGAACAGTGTCGGCAGGTTTCAGTTTCAAGAATCACAGAGTGACAACAAAGAAATTGAACAATTTAATGCAAAGAAGTTTCAATCTTTTGGCGTTAAACATCATAAATATCCCAATTAACAGTTACTTGGTAGTAATAGTGCAATTAATCCAGACTCTTTCTTGATTAAAAATGGGTAACCACCATGGCCATTTCCCTCACAGGAAACACCATCATCATCATCAACATCAACAAGAAGGCCCCCCATTTTCTTTACCTACAGAACAAACCCAAAATACCCATATGGGTTTATCTTTACCTTATGCTCATGTTGATTCTACCTTGCGTGGTCTTGCTGGTAAAGCTGAGGGCTTTGGGGGTTCTTCCATTGGTGGACGTGATGGTCATGTTTATCAAGTTGTTAATCTTAATGGTTAGTTTGATTTTAGTTTGCTTTTCTTGTCTTTGTGTATGGGTTGATAAAGTTTACCTTTTTTGTACTTTTCAGTAATTTATGGGTTGAAATTGTTTGTTGTTGTAAGTTACACTATGCTTGAGCTTAAATGGAATAGTGAGGATTCATGTAGTTGACCTCCAATTTGTTTGGGGTTGAGGTGTTGTTGTTGTTGTAACTATGCTTGAGCTTAAATGGAATAGCAAGGATTCATGTAGTTGACCTCCAATTTGTTTGGGGTTGAGGTGATGGTGTTGTTGTAAGCTACACTATGCTTTGACCTTAAATGGAATAGTGATAGATTTATATAGCTTATTCCGGCTTGTTTGAGACTGTAGCATAGTAGTAGTTGTTGTTACCCTTATGTTATTAACTAAACTTACATAAGGTTTATTAAAGGAATGAAATGGAATGTAATAAGTTCGGATAGAATAAGATAACAGGTTGGAGCATGTTCAGATAAAATAAGATAACAGGTTGGTGTAAAATTAGGTGGCTTAACTCACACCTCAAAAGCTAGCTCAAAGGGAGGAGGGTTGCCTAAGCCTTATAAAACCACCGCCATCTCATTAACCATCAATATGGGACGCTTTATAAGGAGTCCACCCATCTCATTGGACTTTTGTCATTCTTCAACACTCACCTCACGTCTAATGCTTAGACGACGTTGCATGGGCTTTTTGGGGGTCCAACATGTAAAATTAGGTCTTAGGCCTAAATCACACCCCAAAAGCTAGCTCAAAGGGAGGAGGATTGCCTAAACCTTATAACGAGTCCATCCATCTCATTAACCACTAATGTGGGACTTTTGTCATTCTTCAACAGTTGGAGCATTCTCCCTGGTGGACTTATAGTAGTAGGAATATCTTGGATTGTTCAGTGTCTCTCATAATACTATTGGACTTATCTTTCTCATATTATTGTAGATGATGGGCCAGGATCACTTCGAGATGGATGTCGTAAAAAAGAACCTCTATGGATTGTCTTTGAAGTTTCAGGGACCATTGAGCTCCGCTCTCATTTGAGCGTGTCATCTTTCAAAACTATTGATGGGCGAGGCCAAAAAGTCAAACTCACAGGGAAAGGTTTGAGGTTGAAAGAATGTGAACATGTTATCATCTGCAATCTAGAGTTTGAGGGAGGTAGAGGACCTGATGTTGATGGCATTCAGATTAAACCAAAGTCAAGGCATATTTGGATCGATCGTTGTAGCCTCAGCGACTATGACGATGGTCTAATTGACATCACAAAAGAGAGCACAGATATTACTGTTTCTAGGTCAGTTGAATCAGCTGTATCACATATCTTTGTTGTGACATCTATTTTTTTTAATCTTGAAACATTGTTTTTGCAACCAGATGTCATTTTTCAAAGCATGACAAAACAATGCTTATTGGAGGAGATTCTTCTAATTGTGGTGACAGATGTATGAGGGTCACCATTCACCATTGTTTTTTTGATGGAACTAGACAGCGGCATCCTCGTGTTAGGTTTGCCAAAGTACATTTGTACAATAACTACACCAGGAACTGGGGAATTTATGCTGTTTGCGCAAGTGTAGAATCACAAGTAGGACTTCTTTTAGCAACATTTTCCTCTCCCTCCCCCTCATCTTTTTGAAGGGCGGGGAAATAGGTTTGTGTAAATTCATAATATTTGTTCATGATGTTATTGTTGGTAACTTAAATCTCTCTCGTGTCAGATATATTCGCAGTGCAACATATATGAAGCTGGACAAAAAAAGGTGGCCTTCAAATATATCACGGAGAAGGTAAGTCTACCAAAAACTATATGATAATCATCTACTGTATTTTTTAATGCAAAAGTTTACCAATTCATTCTCTTAAACAGCAACTCGAATTGCACAGTAGATTTAAGTAGTCTTAACCTTTAAACTTGACATACCAAAAGTTAGAAGAAAAATTTAAGACGATCCTTCTTCCTGAAGTCTTAACTGTTGTACTGCAGACAACCATCTTAGGTGTGTTAGTGTTTGCCTTTGTGGAATTAGTTGAGGAGCGTGCAAGTTGCGCTAGGACATTATGGTTATAAAAATTACTAGAAAAATCCTATATGCAAGAGTATACAATAATCTGTTATATATCAGGAAAAAAGCATTATTAAATCATCAGATTTGGTAGTATTTCTTCTTTTATCTCCTTATTCTTTACTTATATGTTATATTAGTTTTTTGACTAAGCTCAGAACAAACTTGTCACCCGTTTCTTCTCCTTCATCCCTGCTTTCCGATGGAGTTCTATGCTAATGGTTGCTTGTCAAAATTGGAAAAAAAGAACTTGATGTAAGTTACACTAATCCAGAGTACGCTCATTCCACACCCATTTTCTTGTCAGACCAAGCAAGTGAACCAACAGCCTAATTGAAGGATCAATTGCATGTCCTTGTAAAACCTATATAGTTCGCATTCTTTGAAAATATTGACAGGTGCGTTGCTTCAAAAGAAAATGCATTTTTGAGGATCTGACATGGGCGCAACAACATTTATGAAGAGTGCGAACAACATAGTATAAAAACAAAATTCTGCTGGCTTTTCCATTTGAGAAAATTAGTGATCAAGCAGGATATATAAAGTTATCTCTGTTTGAGCTGAAAGCTTCCTGTTCCATATCGATCTCCGTTTAAATTTCTTTCATAATTCCGTATATGTATTTTTAGTTGTACTTGCATTTGCCCTTCATTTCAATGCCTCTCTCCAGTTGCTGATAAATGCATCTACAACAACAACAACATACCCAATGTATAGGGAGGGTAGAGCGTGCACAAACCTACCCCTACCTCGTGGGATGGAGAGTCTGTTTCTGAAAGACCCTTGGTTCAAGTAACACATAACAAGGCAGTTTGGCATAGCCAGTTATGATTATAAATTCATCTAACTTCAAAATATAGAATCAGATATTCAAAAGGTCAAAGTGGGATTTCGGAGCCAAACAATCCTCCTTTCCCTACCCCCACCGGAATAAAAAGGCCCATGGTGCTTTTTGGTAGTTATCCAGTCTCTATCAGCCAGTTGTTTAACTCCCTGTAGGTCCTTATAGGTGCCCAGATGCGCCATATTTGTCTCAACATTATTAATGCAACTGAAGTCATGCAAGGAAAGCTCACGGCACTTTTAATACTCTAAGGTGTCATTGTCGCATATTCTAAAGGACAACTTACTGATGTTTGAAATTTTCTTTTGCTTATGTAACACCAGTTCTTAAATTGCTATCCTTAAATGATCTCTGGAGCTGAATTGGTCTCTTTCACTACCTAACTGGCTCTTTATGTCATTGTACAGGCAGCTGACAAGGAGGAAGCATGTACTGGTAGCATTAAATCTGAAGGTGACTTGTTTGTTTCTGGAACTCAGGCTGGTTTATTGTCTACTTGCAGCAGAAATAACGTCTTCAATCCATCCGAGTTCTACCAAACATGGACTGTTGAACGTCCCAGCGATGATCTCAAACACTACCTTCAACATTGTACAGGATGGCAGTGTATCCCGCGGCCAAATGATCAGCCTTCTGCTGTTGGTTAGAACTACCTAAATGAACAGAGACGATTACATAAAATGTGCGTGTGCATATATTACTACAACATCATTTATCGTCGATTTGTTGTTTCTATCTCCTGTCTTTCCTCATAGTCTATTGTTGCTGTCATTGTATCAATGTATTATGTTAGCATGAACTGTAACTAAGTGAATTTAGGAATTCCTAAAATTTCTCATGCTTTAAGCCTCTTTTGGAATGAGTTATTGCATATAAAGCAGTTTGTTTACTCAATGAAGTTAGTGATAAGGTTCGCGTACATTTTATCCTCTTCAGACTTCACTTGTGGGATTTCACTGGTTATGTTATTGTTTAATTCAGTTGGTGATAAGATCAAAGTTCAAATCCGACAAGGTGATTTCTTCTCATTAGCTTAAGCTTTGATGTCACTCGTTACCTATGCTGATAGAAACAAATGTAGAACACCATCGATGGGCTTATTAAATCTAGTAGCTTTTGCTCGGACTTTGTATGTGTAGCAAAATTAGTAAATAAATAGAAATACTTCATTTGTCTCGAAATAAGTGTTACCTTAGCAAAAAAGCTACTATCATTAAGAAATCAATCAATAAATAAAATGTATAGTTTACTAAACTATCTGATTTAAAAATAAAGTGCAAATTATGTAATTAGGCAAACATATGGTATGTATTTACATTATACCACTATAGTTTTAAAAAAAAAATATAATTTATAACTATAGTTAGGCGTTCGTTGCTATTTTCTCTCTTGCCTCTCTTCTTTCTCTCTGTAAATTCTTGTTAGATATATAAATACATATGTGTACCAGTTGCATATATACTTTTTTTTAAATGAATTTGGGTCTGTGACCCGATTTTTATTTATTCAAAAACCCAAGAGAAACTTTGGGCTCAAAATGAGTGTACAGGAGGGAGTGAAAAATTTTAATCTGGTCCAAGAACATTCTATAAATAAGTAACCCTAGGTTTCCTAATCTAGGTCTTCCGAAAGTTCTGCCGCAACAAATGTTTTTTCCATTTTCGTCCTTGAGCTTGAAGATGCTTTTGCTTTGGGTGATTAATAATCTCCACCTTTGTCTTCTTGTTCTTCTATGTTCAGCAATCAAAGCTAAAACCTTATAATCACCATGTTCCATCTCTTCTCTGTCTTCATTGGATTCTGACGCGATCTTTTCTTTGTCAGATGTCGTCCCCATAGAAATGGATTGGAATATGAAGGGTTTAAAACCCATCGCCGTTTCTACAAAACTATCCATATAAGTTTTCCTCTTCACTGCTATAGCCTCCCTTTTTTCACTTCCTTCCTGAGTTCATCTTTTTTTCAGAGCCAAGAGAAGAAGAGAGTTGCACACGCGGCTACAAGGATTCTCTGCCTGTTCTTCACATTCGTAACGATGACTAGTTCTAAGCTCTTCCTTTTGGTGAAGTTGGGTCACTTTTTGAGGGCTGAAGTAGTGTAGACTAGTTCACACAAAAATGTCTATTCTCATCCGTCTTGTATATATGTTTGTGCAAACTAATTTCTGCTAGCCGTTGACCTGCTTGCTTTTGTTGGTCTGACTTTGAAAGCTGGGGTGTTTTGTTTATCTATGTTGATTAGTTTCCTAGCTGAGCTTGGTAGCTCTGTAATCCCCAGAACTGTTGCTTTGTATCTGCTTCAAATGCTAAATTTGCAATGTGATCATCTAAGAATTTTTCCTCTCTTTATGTGTGTATTACCTGTATGTTCTGGTTGGCCATCATTCTCCATGTTTCCTCAATTATGTGTATTAATGTCACGACCCAAAAGTGGGCGTGATGGCACTCGTCTTATCCCACCAAGACAAGTCAGGCTACAATCCAACTATAACCTTAAAAACGCGGAATTATAATAAAATAAAAGTTCAATTTGATGAAAATACCCCAAGACCTGGTTGTCACGTGCACAAGCTTCTAATGTATTACAATAGATTTGGAAGAAAACACAGGTATCAAATGACATTGTCACTAGAATAGAACAAAATCATAAATAGGAGTAAAAAGTCAGCTTGAATGGCAAACAACTACCTCTCGCAATCTCCACAGGAAGCCTCGGATAAGGAACAGTAGAGAGCATCACGATAGTCTGGGCTCGCAACCT
>JAABOM020000110.1:955519-982658 GCA_011800125.2 Solanum clarkiae | reverse complement strand
GGCTTAATGTAAAAGATCCCTTATGACTCTAAATCACACCTAATATACTTTAAATACTTATGAATTGATCCTAGAACATATATACAACTTACAAGTCATTAGTTCACCTAATTTTCATAAAGTCATATATTAGAACTACGACCTCCTATCAGCTCCAACTCTATTTCCATACTAAGAAATTGACTTTAACATCTATGTTCAATTAGGAATCCTCAATTAAATTTCTATATAATATGAAGGATGACTCGGTATTAGCTTAAAAAATTTGGGGTATTACAATTAACTCCCATGATACTTTTCATTCTTTTCTGATAATCTTGCACACACTTAGGGAGTCAGTCTCAATTATGATGTATGGGTACCTTTGCATCACCCCATAAGTCACTGCATTTCTGATTGCTGTAGCTTCTGCAACAACATTAGTAGCCATTCCCAGTTGACCAGCCTCAGTATATATCACATCCCCTGTATTATTCCTATAGCAAAAACCATAAGAACTAGCTCCACGGTTCCCTTTACAAGCTCCATCAGTGTTATACTTAACCATTCCTAAGCCGGGGGGCAAAACACCTGACCAGAGTATAGGATACATTGTATCTATGACTTTGTAACAAGTCATAACAACCTATCCAATTGTCTGGCACCCTGTTATATTCAGGATATGTGATCTTCATCAACTGTTGAATTGTACTCAGAACCATATGATGAAGAGCATTGTACTCTATCTTCTTCCCATTTCTCACTGCATTCCTCATATTCCAAAGCTCCCGTACAAGTATTACTGGGATGACATATAAGACTTGCCTCCCCTTCAGTTTTGAAGCAAAGTTCCACTATTTGAATATTATGCATCCTACTTGACAGTCTTCCATGATAAAATCTGTAAAATTAACAAAATCCTTCCACAGTTTTTGGGCCATGGAAGAGGTTAGAAAAAGATGGTTCACTGTTTCCCCCACTCCATTCATGCAACACCAACACTTTGAGACTATGGGGATTCCCATATTTCTCAGTGTCATCAGTAGGAACCTTTTTCTTTAGTAACCTCCACAGAAAGAAACTTATCTTATATGGAAGATGCTTATCCCATAACTTTTGTGCCAATCCACCTTACGTCCTCTAGTTCTGATTGTACCATAGGCTGAATTAACTGAGAATTATCCATTAGAGGAACCAGTCCACCAGGGGATATCATTCAAACCCTCCTTCTCAAGACATATTTCTTCTACCACACTTGCAACTGTGTTAGGATATATGACATTTTGAAGTTGCTGGGTGTTCTATCTACCATCTTGCAGGAACTTCTTAACCTCTATTTCTTCTTCCATAGCAAATTCCTCAATAAAATATAGAGGTCCAACCTCTATCCAGTTATCAAATCAGAAGCTGGAATTCCCAGCCTTCATCTGCTGCCATATGTATGGTTCGACTTCATCCCTGATCTTCAACATGTTTCTCCAGGTGTGTGAGGCCCCTGTTCCTTGTACTAACAACAGGTGGAATTTCTTGCAGTATTTGTTTCCATATAAGCACCCCATAGTGTCCCAATACTGGTTTTAAAATTCCACCACAATTTAGCCATTGTTGTTTTGTTCAAATCAAATAAAGATCTTAAACCTAGACCTCCTTCATCAGTAGGGAAACATATACTCTCCCAGCTGGCACAATGTTTCCTCTTCTCAGTGCCAGTGTTCCCCTAAAAGAACTTAGCAAATATCTGATGTATCCTCCTTATGACTATCTTTGTGGGGGTCATGGCTGAGAGGAGGTATACTGACATTGATTATAATACATGCCTCACTAAAATAAGCTTTCCACCAAAAGATAAGAACTTGTTCTGCCATGCAAGAGTCTTCCTTGTGATTTTTCTAATCAGATCCTCAAAGTACATATTCCTCTTTCTCCCATAAAATACTGGGCAACCCAAATACACAAAAGAAAATTCCTCTTGCCTGATCCCTATTAATTTTCTCAGTCTAATGCTATAAATCAAAGGTGTGTTCTTATGAAGATAAAAATAACTCTTTGATTTATTGATCAATTGACCAGAGATATTCTCATAGCTTTTTAATACCTTCACCATCTTAATCACTGAACCCCTTTCACCTGAGCAGAAAAGAATAGTGTCATCTGCATAGGATAAGTGGTTTATCTGAGGGCTCCACTTAGGCATTCCATATCCAATAAACTCCTCATCACTGTTAAGCTGATTTAGTCCCCTGGATAACACCTCTGCAACTATTATAAAAAAAGTAGGAGATAAAGGGTCACCCTGTTTTAGACCTCTTGAAGTTTGGAAGAAACCATAAGGCTAACCATTCATCAAAATAGTGTACTACTTGTTAGATATCAATCTCCACACCATGTCAATTATAACCGCTGAAAAGCCAAACTTTCTTAGCACGTTTGTTAGGAATATCCAAGATACCCTATCATAGGCCTTAGCCATGCCTAGCTTAACCACCATATTAACATACTTGTTTCTTCTGTTGATATCTTTAATTATCTTCTGGGCCAATAGTACATTTTCAATGATGCTTCTCCCCTTTATAAAACTAGACTGATTAGGGGATATAATTTCGGGCAGTGCCTTTACTAATCTTTCAAGAAGAACTCTTGAAATGATCTTGTTGATAAAACAACTTAAGCTGATAGGTCTCAGGTTTGTGAAAGATTTGGTTACTTTCTTTTTAGGGATTAATACCAGATTAGTATGAGGCACATACCTTAGAATCTCCTGCCCACAGAAGAATACTCTAACCACAATGGTTACATCATCTCCAACTATTTCCCAGCACTTCTGGAAGAAAAGCCCTGAAAAGCCATCTGGGCCAGCTACACTGTCCCCACTAAGTTGAAACACAACATCTCTCACTTCCTTTTTGTCAGGAAGTTTTATCATTTTTTATTTTCCTCCTTTGTTATCAGCTTAGGGATTACATCCAGCATCTGAAAGCTCTGGTCCTATTCTTCTGCTTGAAACAGACTACTAAAATGAGATACTGTTGCTCTACCATTTTCAGTATTGCCTTTGATGATCTCTTCCTGGTCATCATGGATCTCATGAATATGCAACTTTCTCCTCTTCCCTTGGACATATGAGTGGAGAAATTTGTTGTTTTTATCACCTTGTGAAAATCATCTCATCCCAACTTTCTGCTTCCAGTATTCACCCTCTAGCTTTATGAGTCTCTTCAGTTCTGTCTCTGCTCTCTTGAGTGCAGCCCTATTTTCAGTTGAAGGGTCAATTTCCAAAGCAGCTTCTTTAGATTTGATCACGTCCTGTAGAGTTTCCCTTTGAACAAAAATATTCCTAAAGGTAAACTCCACCCCCTCAAAGCTTTTTTGACACTATTCAACTTGGCATGCAAAACCATAAAAGGGTTACCCAAAAAATCAGCATGCCAATTATGTTGAACTACCTCTGTAAAAGAGTTATGTTTGCACCAAAAGTTAAGGAATCTAAAGGGTTTGACAATTGGATCCCCATCTGTATGACACACTAGCTGCAATTAAGCATGGTCAGACACCTGTCTAGGCTGATGCTGGGTTTCAGTAAGAGGAAACAATTGTAAAAAGGCTGAGTTATCCAAGATCCTGCCCAATCTTTTAAAGATGCAGTCCTCAGCAACTCTCCCATTCCACCAAGTATACCTGCTTCCAGAAAAATTAATGTCTTCCAATGCACAAACATTTAAACATAAGGAGAAATCAGTAGCTTCATGTTGTGTGAAAGGAAGACCCTTCAGCTTCTCCTCTTCATTAAGAATAACACTAAAGTCACCACCAACAAGTCAGGGACTTTCCTGAACATCCACATTGGCCAGATCCTCCCATAATTCTAACCTTTCCAAAGCATCACATCTAGCATAGACTGAAGTAAGGAACAAAGTCTGATTTTCAATATTAAATTTCATGGTAAGTTGCTGGATAGAATCTAAAATAATAGACCCCACCCAACCCTCTTTCCAAAATATCCATATTTTTTCTGAAGCATTAGTCATCCCATAGTCAAATCCCAAGTTCCTTTTATACAGATCAATAAACCCTGGTTCTTGAAATGGTTCCATGAGCGCTATAAAGGCATACTAATTCCTTCTATTAAGATCAATTAACCTCTCAAAAGCATTTTGAGTGTTAACTACTCTTATATTCCAGAATAAAGGAGTACTAATTATTGAGAGTTATCTGTTGACCTCCCCTTGCTCCTTGTTTGAATTTGTAATGGGATGAAAGGGGTTTCCTTCTTGTCCTTCAATGTGGAAGTTTGCCTTAGTGACACATCCCCCGATTTCAAAGCCTGTTCCATATCTATTTCATCCTCTTCCTTAGAGTTTGTTCCCAGATTGTCACCATATACATCTTCCCCATGGAATGACCTCTCTAAATCACTACTGTTATTGGTAAGTTGTTCAACCTGGTTGGCTTGATTTTGTATCCCTGAGTTACTTCTCATATTCATTGTTGCTGCCTTAGATGTTTGTAACTTCTGACTATCTTCAGCAATCACAACCACCTCTTTTCTTCCCTCTATGTTGATGCTTTCAGCAGGGGCTTTTTTGTTAGCTTCTGCCTTCTTATTCTTTTCTACAACCTTATGTTGTCCTGTCCCTTCAGTGTTTACTTTACTTGGAGAAATTGTTGTATGTGGGTTCTTAAAAGAACCTTCAACCCATTTCTTTGTATTAACTATGTTATTCTCCTCATCTATCTGGTTCTTTGGCTCATTGCCATCTACATTCCCCCCCCCATCACCAGCTAAAGTGTCAAATTTATTATTTATTTGTACTCGCCTTTGCCAAGCTGTTTGGGCCTTCTCGCATTTTTCTTGTTTTGCTTCTTAAAGCCATCTCCCTTCTGGTTCCCCTCTTCTTTCTTGTCTCCTTCCTTAGTCTTACCTTTATTAGGCTTAACTGTGTCTAGTTGAGCCTTGTTCTTTCCTTCCTTTGTTTCATTTTTCTGCCCCTCCTCCTTCTTTTCTGTCTGCTCCTCCTGTTGTTTGTATAACTTAGGGTGTTTCACATAGCACTGTTCCTTAGCATGCCCTTGTATCTTACAAGTTTCGCCTTTGGTACTTCAGTAGATCTTCTAAAAAAAAAAGCGCTACTTCAGCCTTAACTACAACTACATTACGCAAGCCCCACCGATACCTTGTACAATATTTTTGGACATAGTCATATTTGATCCAAATCCACTTGTCTAAAACTTTCCTATCCCCTCTCTTTATCCCAATTTTAATCCTCTTTGGGAAGTCAACAAGTAAGTCAACCTCAACTTTGACCCTAGCACAACTAGGTCTAGTTTGATTCTTGATAGCAATATCCACTTGAAGAGGTTTACCCGCAGCAACAGTCGGTGAGAAAAGAGCCTCTTCCCTAAAGAATTTGGAGGAAGACCTGGAAAGGAGATCTAGGCAACATCAGTTGTGGTCTCCGAAGAAGGGTTGAACATAGGATCCCACTTCAGAGTTCGCATGGGAAACGATTTACCTCTTTGATAGATGTAAAATGCCGATTCGATAAAAGATAGACATAATCCTCTAATAGCATCGCCCTAATCAGGATATGTCTATTACTAAGCAATCCAATTTTGTATTCCCCTTTCAGTTTGGACTGAGTGGGAATCAGTCGCCTTAGCTCTGTGATTTCGGGCCATCCAGAGGAGAATTTCCTAATAATAGCATAACACAAATTCTCGTTAACAATCATCTGGTCAATTTTCGCTTGTTCCCACATCACTATAGGCTCCCCGTGTAAGTATGAGATTTGCTTTCTAGGCAAGGGCTTCTGATCATCGGTAGGTGGCTTCAACAAACTAGCATAAGAAACTGCCTGGCCAACCCCAGGAGGAGGTTGACTGATGACCGGAGCGGCCATCAGAGTAGTGCAAAACGACGGCGACAATATTTAGGGTTTCACATAGAGAGTGTTTTTAGAGTATACTCTCTTCCAATTTCCCCCGTCGCATATATACAATTATTTGACAAATATACATATTTAATTTGACAGATATACATATACAATTCACCTCTCTCCGCTTTTTACCCTCTCTCTCTCTCTCTCTCCTCCCTCTCCCAATATCGCTTCCCAGATATACAAGTACATATGTATATTAGTTATACATATACAATTATTTGCAAATCTACATATACAATTTGACAAATGTACATATACAATTCGTCTCTCTCCACTCTTTGCCTTCTCTCGATCTCGCTCGCTTCTCTCATATAATATATAGCTACAAATCATAATTTTAGCAAAACTATAACTATTTTTGACTTATATATTTCAACTGTTTGCTCTTTTTGAAAATGCTCTTAATAAATTTATTGATACTTTTATGACTTGAAAAGTTAAAGTTACCTTAGAATTGTGGATGTTGGTCAAGGGTTGTACATTATTGTGAGTAGTTCATGTTTTGTAGTATTACACCATGTGTTGCAATGCTTGTACATTACATTATTTATGACTCTCATGATTAATTTGTGCATTAAATGGTTGACCATTTCACAATGCATGTACCAAATTTACCTTGTCAAGGTCTTTTGCAAGAAAAGTTCAAATATCTAACCAAATAATTGAACAAATCTTCTCAGATGACTTAGTAATTTACTGAAGTTTTCAATACAATCTCCAAGTGGTGTGGGAATTAATTGAGCTAGGAAATAATAACATTAAATAATTGACTTGACTTGCTCTTGAATTCTTCTTCTATGGGTAGGTGTACCCTTTAAATGAGTTATGACACTTTATGTGAAGTGTTATTAATGGATAAATAAAGTAGAGCTACTTTAAATGTTCATATTAGCTAGGGGTTGTTGTTTTTTGTTTTAGAAGTTATGGCAAAATTAGTTCATGAAAATAGATTTTCGTTGGGTTTTTTATCTGTTAGCTTAACTCATTCTAAGATTACCTTGATGGGATACTCAATTTTTGGGATTATCATTTAGTTGTTGCATATGGCTTTAAAAAATGCCAAGTTTAGTATTTGCTAAAACTTTTTTGCTTGAAGTTTGGCTTGACAGTCTCAAACTTTAGACCAAAAAGTCTAATTATAGCTTGGCTTGGTATATAGTCACAAATTTTGAAGAAATGAGTTTGAATTTTGTAAATTAATTTTTTTTTTTTTGAGAAATTTGGAGTGAGTATTGTTGTTTAGGCTTATGAAAATAGCCTATGGAGATTGTTTACGAAATTTGAAGTCATTTTGTAGATATTTGGATTGATTTTGCTAAAAAATTAAATAAAAAATTACAGAAGTAATTAGTTTCTGTAGCTATTTATGTGATATACACTTTATACAAGATAAATACATTATTTTGATAATATATATATACACCTCATCAAAAAGTTATGATGAAGTGTCGGTAAATATTTACCCATATCGATCGAGTGTTCATATTATATTGATTCAATGTATAATGATCAAGTGATTTAATAAAGTAAAAATATATACTACTAATTAATATAAACAAATAAATATCACATATTTATGAGCTTGATATAAATGAGGTTTGGTGAAATGCCACTAATTATGAAATGACATTTATCACTATTTATTTGACCGGCACTCTTTATTAAGAAAAAAACAAAGTCTCTTCTAGTTTATGGCCACTACTCATAAATTGACATGTCATATTTCAAATTAATAAATTTCGAGCCATCTGTTTAGACATGTAATATGAAATTATAATTTAAAATTATAATATGGTGTTACATAGATAAAAAGTTTAAATTTTGTTTAAATATGCAATTTAATTTTTTTTTAAAATTGAACAACTTTTCATAAATATGAAATATCTCAAGTTTTAAAAACTATCAAAAAAAATTTCAATAACAACATTGTAGATTCCTTTTTATTTTTTATGTTCGATATTCAAAAACAACATTGTAATTATATATAATTAAGGGATCCCACCACAATCGATGCTTGCTGAGGTTATTGTAATTATATACAATTATATGCCTAAGGGTAAAAACTCTATTACTTCATTGATATAATGATAACATCATCAATAATATACTCAGTAAATTTTTATAAATGAATTTTGGACATAATCAAAATACTTACGTTGACCTTACCCTTATTCTCATAAAATAGAAATTATTTTTTATTGACTTTCAGCTCAAGAAAATTATTTATTTAGAAAATGTTTAAAAATAAAAGCAAGAGTAAAAATCTAAAATGAAAATGTCGAAGAAAGAAAAATATTAGCAATGAAAATATATATTAAGCATATATAGCCAAAATAAAAGAAAAAACATAGTAATATATAATAAAAACGAATCATAAGATGACATTAGCACAATGATAAAAAATTTGGTCATGTGCGAGAAAAAATAGCTATTATATTTTCTCTGTCTCAATTTATATAATTTTTTTAACTAATCTAAATAAAAATGAAATATTTTTATATTCAATAATAATTAACTTTAAAATATTCATTATACCCTTGTTTTGAGTTTTGAACATCAATTGCATGAGTAAAATCATTTCTAAAAGATATTCCAATAGAAAAAAAAAGAACTTGAATTTTGAACTTCAATTGCACGAGTTTAATGTTTTAATGGCATCATGATCTCAAACATTTAACATATTTTTCTTTATTTCTCTCTGACAATGTGAAAAAAAAAATCATTTAACTTGTAATAAAATATTTATTATCATATATAATATTCTCTCCATTTTAAATTAATTAATTTTTTTATGCTTTTTTCAAGATTCAAAATAGTTGAATTTTTAAAAGTTCAAGATGAATGTTTGAAGCTTTTTCGATATTTTCCCTTTCATTTATTGAACTTTTACATTTTCTAGGAAATAAATTACACTATATATTTATGATTTTACAAAGGCAATAGTGAAAAGTATGGTGTAAAGTTTGTTTTTATATATTTTTTTAATATATGTGTATGAACTTATAAATTTAGTTAATATGGGATAGAAAGAGCAACCATTTTGACCATGTGGAAAATATGAACCAATTAATGTAATGCATGTCTAGCATCTAATTTTATTAAATATGAAAAAGTCAAGCCGTCTAAAGGATGATAGCCTTATGCTTATTTCAATGAAAAAATATTTTACTTTCATTTTTTATTTTTTAACTTTTTTTCGAAAATGAAAATGTAAGATAATAAATCCACCTTGAGACTACAATTCTAATCATACTGGTCATGAATCTCGTGCTCGCACGGGCCTAACCATCTCAACTTTTGTAATGCGAATAAATTTTTTTAATATATTTTAAAATTTTTAAGCTATTAATTATTAGACTTAGAGACAGCGAAGAAAGATAGTTCAAATCGCTTTAGAAATATTAAATTAAGAAGTCCACAAATGTTAGGGTTAATATTGTAAAAAATAATTGAAGCAGTCGAAGAAATATAATCAAACTGCTTTAAAAATATTAAATTAATAAACCCACAAATTATTTTTGCAGATCTCATATAATAGCAAGGAAGAAAAAGCCTGTTATTCACACTTCTTAATTGTAATATTTATATTCTCATGTTCCCATTTACTTGACTTTACCCTAAAACAAAGTTGAAAGGAATAAGATAGTGACTCATTTGAAATATCCTAAAATTATATGACATATCTAGGTTAAATATTATTTTATTTACACGACATTACCTTTTTTTTTTTTTAAGTTTTATACATGAGTTATTACGTATTGTTTGTGTTCTCAATCTAAGCTATCATCAACATACGATATGATTTGATTGGTCCAGCTAGCCTTTAGAAACTAACGATATTTATCAAAACGCACCTTGAAACTGACTAGATCAAGTGATTGAATGTAATTATAAAAAAAATACGTGATAATTTAATTTGCCTATAAAATTTTGTCCATATGAAATATGACCCATTAATTTAAAGGCGTATTTTGAGAAATAATTAATCATATTTCGAGAAAAATTATTTTTGTTTTTATTTTTTTGTCATTTTTTAATTTATATATATTTTTGTTTTTGGAAAGTGTAAGATAATAACTCCACCTTGAAACTACTATTCTAATCGTATATATTTATATTCTCTTGTTCCCACATACATAACTTGACTTTACCCTAAGCCAAACTTGAAATGAATAAGATAGGAACTCCTTTGAAATATCCTAAAATTATATTGTGTATATAGGTTAAATATTATTTTATATATATTATATTTTTGTGAATTTTATATAGTAGATTTTTTTTTTTTGAATCACTAACTATTTATTAAAACACACCTCAAAATTGAAAAGTATGTGACAAGCTAATTTGCCTATACAATTTCGTTTGCATAACATCTGACTCATTAATTTTAAGGTATGTTTTGAGAAATAATCAATCATATTTTAAATTTCATATGTATTTTTCCATCATTAAACGTGGATAAGTGGGATATGAATATTTCAAATACTTGTTTAAACAATACACGTGATCATTTAGTGTTGGAATATGATCTTTTCAATCATATTCCAAGAAAACAGCACGTCTAATCGTCAAAATTATAGTATTAATTCTTTGAATTAGCTCCAAATTCTTTTTCTAAATTTTATCATTAGAAAATAATTAGCAATTCAATTAGGTTGACTTTTAAGAGTCCGTTATTTCGCAGTAATTCTATTTGCGTGACACGTGTCAGCCATGCGGTCCATTGTTGACTACCAAAGTCATAGCGCCCCTACAATTTGTCTTTTTCTCAAATTCAATCAATCCTAATTAATGTCAAACTATTTGATTTTTTTTTTAAAAAAATGATATTTCTCACGTCTCATTTTATGTGATATCTTTGACTTGATACAATGATAAAGAAAGAAAAGACTTTTAAAACTTATCGTCTAAATCATTCTTAAATATTTATGTGGCTAGAATCATTTTATTAAGGCCAGAGAGAATTTTAAAAGTAAATTATTTTCGATTTGAGTAAGATGACGTTCTTTTTTAAACGAACCAAAAAGGAAAAGATGCCACGTAAAATGGAACAAAGGAAGTAAAAAATGTTTTTCATATGTGGATTATTTTTGTAGAAGTATACTACTCAGAAAATGAAATAATATTACAAGTTTATCAAAATACATAGGTAATTAAATGATACAACAATTAATAATTCTAAAAATTTATGAATATGCACCGGAAAAAGGCGCCAAATATATATACATACTACAGCCGTCAATATGGGTTAATTAAGCCTATTAGGCTAGTCCGGCTTAACTCGTGATTTAGCAGGATTTGAGTTATAATTTTTAGAGCTTATTTAAAAATAGGTTTTCTAGTGCAGCCCGAATAAACCTATTAATTTATGGAGTGTTTACAATATAGATTGAGCAGGTCCGGGAGCCAAATTAAAATACTCTCTTTGTTCCATTTTATTTGACACTCTTTAACTTAAAAATGAAAATTTTTGAAACTTGTGATCTAAAATTATTCTTAGATATTTGTATTGTTGAAAATCATTTCATTAAGGGTAATTTTAAAAGTAAATTGACGGACTAAAAAGGAAAGAGTGTTACAGAAGAGACGAAGGGATAATAAAATAGAGTATAAAAATAATAAGAGCCAAAATTTAATAAATATATATTGAAAAATATTTTATATTGAAAAATATTTTTTATCATATAATATAAACAATGTAATTTTTAAAGGGTTCAAAAAATTACCCGTATTATCAAATTGTACGGCTTTCTATTTTCTCGCGTTCTATATATATATTATCTCTCAGTCTCCATGAAACATTTTAAATTCATTTTTTCAACTTTTCCTTCTTCATTCAAAAAAAATTATACCTTAATAGGTGAGCTTGAAGACGATCCATCCATCGTTCGATGGCGCGACGAATAGCCATGAGAGATATGTGTTGTTCTCCCAGAAGTTCATCAAAATCTGGTACGAATTCTTCATCTACTTCACTATTCTCTTCTCCTTCACGTTTCTCATTTTCGCCATCTCGTCCGAGTTTTTCCGATTCAGTTATCAATCGGTCACTCGAGAAGGCGGAGCCGATGATCATGAAATGGGACCCTGACACCACTACTTTCGCCAAAGTCACTTCTCTTTTCTACGAGAACAGAAAAGAAGCTAAGGATTTCATCAAGTGTGTGTATAATTTACAGAAGGCGATGCACTTTCATTCCATGGAAAATTCGAAATCTGATAAGCTTGTACGTGCTCAATCGTTGATGCAAGTTGCAGTGAAGAGACTCCAGAAGGAGTTTTACCAGATTCTATCAATGAATAGAGCTCATTTGGATCCGGAATCGATAACCACAGTGTCTTCTCGAACTTCAACTCGTTCGAGTGTATCCGAGTTTGAAGATGAGGAAGATGATGATCGTATAGTAGTAGTTGCTGGTGAGTCGATTTCTGAAGTGGAGGATGTATCGAATGTTGCAATGGCGGATTTGAGATTGATTGCGGAGTGTATGATTTCTTCTGGATACTCGAAGGAGTGTGTTAAGATTTACAAAGTTATACGTAAATCGATCATCGATGAAGCTATTTATAGACTCGGTGTTGAGAAATTGAGCTCTTCGCAAGTTCATAAAATGGATTGGGAAGTTTTGGATCTGAAGATTAAGGATTGGCTTAGAGCAGTAGATGTAGCGGTGAAAGTATTGTTTAACGGAGAGAGAATTCTCTGCGATCACGTTTTTTTGTCTGATGATTCAATAAGAGAATCGTGTTTTACTGAAATTTCAAAAGATGGATCGATGATTCTGTTTAGTTTCCCGGAAATTGTGGCGAAAAACTGTAAGAAATCGCCGGAAAAAGTGTTCCGTCTGCTCGATATGTACACCGCCATTGCTGAACACTGGCCGGAAATTGAAGCTATTTTTTCTTCCGATTCGGAATCAGCTCTCCGATCTCAAGCGTTAACCTCACACGACAAGCTAGGCGAGTCTATAAGGACGGGATTAACCGAGTTCGAGTCAGTTCTCCAGAAGGAATCGTCAAAAGCACCGATCGCCGGCGGTGGAATCCATCATCTCACCATTGATGTAATGGATTACATCACTCTACTTGCCGATTACAGCAACGTACTCTGCGATATCCTTTCCGAATCTCCTCCTCCGGCGAAAGGTTCGTTGTCGGAATCATACTTCGGTGTAGTAGATTCCGATGAGTCTCCATCACCGGCAATCTCACACCGATTCGCTTGGCTTATTCTCATTCTTCTCTGCAAACTCGACGGCAAAGCAAAACACTACAATGACATTTCTCTATCGTATATCTTCTTAGCCAACAATCTCCGGTACATCACCGGAAAAGTCCGATCATCTAATCTCAAATACTTGCTAGGCGAAAATTGGTTAAGAAAACACGAGGAAAAGGTCAAGCAGTTCGCTTCGAATTACGAACGGCTAGGATGGAGCCACGTCATCGAATCGCTCCCGCGAGAACCAAACGCCTCAATGACTCCACAACAAGTGAAGGAGATATTCAAGAGATTCAATTCATCATTCGAGCAAGCTTACCGGAAGCATTCCCTGTGCGTTGTCACCGATAGTGATCTCTGCGATAGTTTGAAAGTATCCATTACGGAAAAAATACTACCAGTTTATCGAGAGTTCTACAATAAATATAGAGATACGATTGTAAGAGAGAGACATTCAGCTCACGTAGTTAGATTTTCCCCAGAAGAGATAATACATCAATTGTCTGATTTATTTTTCGAACCCATTGAATTAGAAAGTTGTTCATCATTCGAGTTTTCTCCATCGCAATTGCGATAATTTAAAGAAAATATAATCTTGTATATTGTCCTAGTACAATACATGATGATCATATTTAAGATGTATAGATTGAACAACATTTGTTGATGTGTTCAAAATAATAGGTTTTATCAAATTTCAACTATTATATCGTATTTTTGCATGAAACACAATATGTTTTATTTAATTACGTGTCTATATATAGAGAGACAGAAAAATTTACTGAATATGTACATGTAATATACTTCATCAGAATTCATAAATGTGATGATGCTATCTTGGACTGATATTTTATGTTTGTTAATGGTCAATATACTCTCAAAGTTTTCATCTCTTCCATAAAAATTAAACATAAAAAAGAAGTCTTTTTTTCTCATAGGATAAAGTGCGAGCAGTTTACTTACAAATTAGATAGTATATCTGTCACGGAATTAGAATTCTAGTGAGATTTTCGTGCGACGGTTGACAATTACTTATGATTTTTTCACGATCTTACAAACTCAAGTAATCCCATTTGACTAGATTATTAAGGGAACATTAGATTAATGAAGACAAAAAGAACTTTACAGGGAAGACTTGTTTAATAACTTGGAAGAAACTTGAGCTTGCAAGATCATGAAAAAATTTATCAAGTGCCGCACGAAAACCTTAGTGAAAGTCTAAGTCTCGGACAATACCTCTTTCACCTTGGGTTAATGTGTTTATTGGGTTAATACAAATATCGAGTGCGCGAATCATAGTTTAAGCTCACCTCTTTCACCTTGGGTTAATGTGTTTATTGAGTGAATACAAATATCGAGTGCACGAATCATAATTTAAGTTTTACTTTATATGATATAACCACACAATGTTTTTTCAGATGTAATGAACAATTGATTAGGGGTTAAGATTGTACAATTTTCGACAATCTTACAATTCTCTTTGTCTACGATCTAGAAACCCTCGCTAAAAAATTGTACAATAAGAATTTTTTTAAAAATAAACTCTTGCCGTGATTTGATCACGAGGAAAAATATTATATTTTTTGATACTCATAAAGGTTTATTAATTTTACGCTAAGGTGTAGGGTTTAGGAGAACAAACTAACGAATTAACGGACTTATTAGCACAAGTTATGAGTAGATTCGATTCAACAGTTATATTTCTAACACCAAGGGAACAATTACTTAGCGCGCAAGGAAAAAATCAAATCTAATAAAATAATAAGTAATTTCTTTTGATATTGACACGATATAATCTTCTAACAAAGAAAATTCATAAAACCCCATTTCTCTAAGGTAGCTTGGCCCCTCCCACAAGGTCCACAAATGTGAACCTTTTTTTGGAAAATTATAGAAAAATTTGTGGAAAATTTATGACAAACAATGACATACATATTTATATTCATGAATTTTGAGATAATGAGATTACGTGATATGAAAGTAGAGTGTTTAATTTGCATGAATTCACATTAAATATAAAGTTCTTCATCATTTGAATTTTCTCCATTATGATTGAGAATAATAAAAAGATAAATTTTAGCTAATTATCGGTTCGATTTTAGTTTTTGATATTGGGTTATTGCCTAAAATGATAACTCACTAAAACTATAATAATTTACTACTTTATTCATTCATAGATATTAAATATTAAGAGTTTAACATTACTTGACGCTATATTGTAGGTCATGTATTTGTTGGTTTTCAGCATATAAGTCTTTTGTTGAAAAGTAAATTAGAATATGAGGTCAAATATTGCATATTATTAAGTTTAGGTGCTCAATTAATTTGCTTATTTTACTATATTGCATTGTATTGCGTCAAACTATTAGAGAATGAGTCATATATTTATTTTATAAACGTTTTCTTATTGGGTAAACCCAAAAATCGATTAAAAAAATCTTATTAGTTTAGCATATTTAAAAATTGAAAATCGATGAATAAAATGGATAATACATAAAATCAAACCGAACCAATCAATACACAACCCCGATTCCATGTACAAACATAATTACATCAAGAAATACAATTTCAAGAATAGTAAAAAAAATATCCATAATCAGACAATTCTAATATATTTAAAAATTAAAAATCGATAAATCAAATCTATAATACATAGAATCAAACCGAACCGATGAATACACAATTCTGATTCCGTGTACAAACATAATTACATTAAGAAATACAATTTCAAGAATGGTAAAAAAAATATCCATAATAATGAGACAATTCTGATCAATTTTTGACTCAATTGCATTGATTTTTGATATTACGTGATATAAAAAAAGCGTGTTTGTATGATTTTACATTAAATATAAGTTGAAATTATTATATGAAAAGAGAAGTTATCATACTGTTATGAGTTTGAATTGACCTAAAAGTCATTTATGGTGACATTATTTTATTTGTGGTCTTTAATTTGAGATTACAGAAGTCCCATTTGTAGAAAGTTCTTGTTTGAACTTTAACCAATCTTTTATCATCCCGTCACTATCGAGCACAAGGTTCAAAAGTTCGTATTTGCTTAATCTGATTAGTTAAAAGAGAACGATCCTCCTTTTTCACTATCTCAAGCTGTTATACTCATTTTATTAGTAAAATTATAAGTTTAAATATAATACCACTAGTTAAGAATTTGATAGCTAGGTTATTTTTCACATATATATTAGACTTTATGTTTAATATATCGAGTTCGAATAAATTCTAACGGCTAGATTCACCTTGGACAAGGATGAAGCTAAGAAACAGTATAAGTGACCAATCAAAATTATTATTTATGTATATACTATGGATAGCGAATTTCGTTAGTTTCTTAATAAAAATTTTGGCTCTGTCACGAAGACATGTACAACAATACTATCCACTACTAGAAAAAATCCTAAACATTTTGATTTGTTTAGTTTGTTTTGTATAACACTACTATTACTATTTGAATAAATGTCCATATTAATAATGAAAACAACACTTGATTATATTCCTTTTACTTGAAGCTTGTCATTAATTAATCTCTTTGTAAAGAGAAAATATTTCAAAATAATAATACTCAAAATGTAAATTTTGGACTTGATAGTCTGTACAAAACAATAACATACCTAGTGAAATTTCACAAGTGGGTCTGGGGAGGGTAGAGTGTATGCAGACCTTACCACTATCTCATAGAAGTAGAGAAGCTGTTTCGTGGGGACCCTCATCTCAAAACTCATAAGCAGAAAGAACTAGATATGACAAAAAGGAAAGGAAAGGGAACAGAAAGAGCGACTAATAATGAATAGCACATGGCAGTATGTAAATATGATAAAACTCACACATAATATGACAGATAATGAGAGCACATGATAAAAAAAACATGTCCTCCACCTAACCCTATTATACCCCAAGACCATGCATCCACCTAACCCTACCAATTAGCCTGCTACTGCTACCCTAATTCGCGACCTCCACTTCTTTCTATCTAAGGTCATGTCCTCAGTGAGATCAAGTTCCGCCATATCATGTCTAATCACCTCCCCCAGTCTGTACGTTTCAAAAATTTAGTTCATCCGACTGTTCTCCAATAAATGTCTTCTACCTCAAGTTAACTGCTTGTTATTCTTGCAAATTGAAATTTGTGTGAATTTCCAAAATATTTTAAAATTACTTATATGTTCTAACCAATCAAAATTAAAAATTAAGAATAGTAATATATCCATTTAGGGAGCCTATAAAATAGTAGTACAATGTTTCATTTGCATCTTTTTTCTATTTTCAATTATTTCACCCAAAAAAATCTAATTGATTTGATATTGTTTTCCCATCAATAAGGTCAATAACACTTTGAAATTTGTACATTAATGCTAGCAAACAAAGTAAACGAACTAATTCAATATAGATCTACATTACAAATACTAGCCACAATTTTGATAATTTGAACGTTTATGTGATCGTTTTCCATCAATATCAGATGGAGCCAAAGATTCACTATTTTTTGGCTTTGGGATATGATGGAATAAAACAAAATGGCTCTTTAAATTGTCTGCGCTTTTTCAATTGTGAAGTAGCAGTTAGTCAATGCAACTTTCGACGCTCATCATGGGTCATCCGAAAACAGTCGCGCTATGTTTTTAAACATAGGGGTCAGATTGCGTATATCCGACCCCCCTTACCCCGCAATAGGCGGGAGCCTTTGAGGCATTGAGGTAATGTTGTTATTGTTGTTGAACGTTTATGCGATGAAAGAAAGAGCTCCAAATTCATTATTTCACGAATATTTACAGCTAATCCTAGTTAAAGAGGGACCAACCTCATGATGGTGATCAAAGAATAGTACACCTTGAGAGAGATACATACCCTACTAGTTAGGATATGACTTGACAATTATTTGCATTGCTTGAATTTGTGATAGAAACTTGAAAGTGTCACAATTTTATCAATGTTGATTCATTATTTTGATGAATCATTTCTGCGAATAGAAGAAGATTATGTAAACACTTACTCGACAATTAGAAGTCAATTCGAGTAAAGACAAACAATGTTGGATTGTTTTTCTCCAATTATATTTAGTTGGTAGAAGAAAATAGGTATATATCCATTTATCGATGAGAAATGAAAAATATTCAATAAAATAGTAACGCGCATAAATTAGTTCAGACTCAAAGACGGAGATAAGATTTTAATTATGAATTTTAGTAAAAAAATACTTATTAAATTTTAAATATATAAGTTAACTTTTAAATATAAATATAAAATCAAATCTAAATAAAGTTATTGAATTCTATCGATTTCGTAGATTGTGACTACGGTTGTTGTACTCCTATTTGATAGGAATTGACAATATTACAAGTCAAATAATAAATGTGTACAATTAGTTATAAATTAATTCCTAACAACGTTGGTCATCATTTTATTGAGAAATTTAGTAACTATTAGATGTTTGATTTGATTTTGTGTTACCAAAAGTTGTTAGTTAAAATATAGTCTCCATTATAGATAGAGATTCAATAATAAAGTCCTAAAAATGAAAAAGGTTATACTAAAAGTGTTGTCTTAAAAAATTAGTTCTATAAAGTATAAATTCAAATATAATCGAATTATATCACGAATATCAATCCTCTAAAGGAAAATTATCACCTTTTTTCTAAGTTATAATTGTGAAATAAATTATCACGATGTATTTAATTTTAAATTCAATATATGTAAATACAAATAGTACATCACTAAATTAGTTGTAGAGGCAGAATTATCACTAAGGGGTTCAAAATTTTAAAAAAATAATCATGTCTAAGGGGATTTGTCATCTATCATACACATATAAAAAATTATTTTAATCATATATAAATAGTATAATTTGTTGTCGAACAGAGTTCTGATGGACTTCTTGCCAAAGGACTAGCTCCGCCACTGACTAAATATTTCCTAAATAAAAGGATACGGCATCCCTTTTTTATTGACTAACTAAAAAGGAAAACATATTATATTTATTGGCATAAAGAAAATTGTAATTTAAAAACGTGTTTGTTTTATCATTTTACGCCATCTAAAAAAAATTATATATTCAAGAATATTATCTATGTCAACTGAAAGTTGTTATCTTACGTATTATATTCTAGAATGAGGAAAAAAAACACTTACTTTATTTGGTTTAATGAATTTGTGGATAGTTGAAAATTATACATAGACTAGATAGATAAGTTGGTATTAGCACGAGTATAACGTATATTATTATTTTTGTTCGAATTTATATGACATAAATAAAATTTGAAGAGTCGTTCAATTTTTTTTATTTAAAATATATCACAAATAATTCCATTCCTTTTTCATTTTGGATATTATTACACACTAATACACAACTATTTAATATGCACAAATTTGATTATGTGTGTAATTTTCGTTTGTGATTTTTTTTAATGTTAAAATATTTAAATCCTTAACAATAAGCTACACATGCATTAACATATCTTGTGTAATATAATATATAGTAATATAACAATAGATCAAAGTATTAATATAATAATAATGATACTAGTAAGTAGAAAAGGAGCAAATTAAACAAGGTGCTCATAACTAGAAATCACTTCATGCTAATCTTCCACTTCAATTTTTTCTAACTAGAATTATATCTTTAATTAGTAAGTCGAACACGTGTTATGTTATGTTCAATCATCTTTTTCTGATTCTTATCGGTCTATATTTACCTTTTCTTTAGACCTATCATGACTGATTCCTCTAGCACCTTCTTATTGGGACATATGCACCTCTCTTTTTTATATGATCAAACCATCTCAAAATTTCATTATTGTTTCTATCATATCTTATCACTAATGAGGTCAGTCTCATCTTGACCATGAAAAAAGAAGATGGACTCAAAGTAAGCCCAATACATCCCGGTCCAAAGAAAATAAAGCAAAGGACTTGAAGCCCGCACGCTACAAGAAAAAAGCTCAATAAAGAAGGGAAAATGGTCCCTAAAAGTGTATTTTTGGTCCCTAAAAGTTAATAGGGACCGGAAAATCTGGTCGCCATCCTTCGCCGCTAAAGGCTATTAAGGACGAGATGAAATGACCGGTCCTTAAATTATTTCTGCGACCAACTAAAAACTGGTACTTAAAAGAATTTTAGGGATTGTATTTCTGGTCACCTACTTGAATATTTTGGAGGCGCATCAGTGGTCATTAAATAATTTTTGTGACCAGTTTGAAGATGGTCGCTAGACAATTTTCACAAAACCAGAGTATCAACTATAATTTTAGTCCCTAATTAATATTCAAAATCAATTCGCAGTTATAAAATCTTATAAATTAATATAAAGATGCTGCTTTCATATATACAAAATAATTGATGATGATCAACATCGGTTACAAGTATTACTATCTAAATGATGTAAGCTAGTCACAATATTTTGTACATAAATTCTTAAAAATATATATATAGCTATTATCCCTAGATTGAACTATAGAATTTTCCTAACATTCTGTAAAAATGATGATCAATTTGTTTATCTTCAAGAACTTGCTTCTCGTAATCTTCAGTTTTTTTTTTTTTTTGGTACCTTCATCAGGCTTGGCATTAACTTCCACAGTCATCATTTTCTGGAACACACATATAGCCTGAGAAAACTGATTCCCCTGAGCATACCCCACAATCATGGTAGTCTAAGAAATTACATTCTTCTCCAGCATATCATCAAATAGGTACTTCACGGTGTCCATATCATGAGCCTTAACATAACCCGCTATCATGGAGTTCCACAAACCCACATTTTTGTTCGGCATTTCGTCAAACACCTTATGTGCATCATAAATTCACGCAAAAGATGAATATGTATATCATGATATAAGTCAATCGCTCGAGCTTGTTTGTAAAGGAAAATTGCATCGTTAGATAAATGTTGTTGTCGAGAGAAAATACTGACCAAAGTGTTGTAGTGCCGGTTCAAACATGACCGACATTAGGTGAATATGAAGAGACCCGAAAAATAAGGGTTTCCTAGTTGGCATATATCTTACTATTGTCCACTTCAGTCCACAATCCTTTTTGTCGCTGAAAATGTATCTGTGGGCTTTGACAACAAGCTTCCTCCTTTTTCGTCTTTGGGTCATCAACTTTATCCATCATGTTTGTGAGCATCATCTGTTGATCAGCTCTCAAAGGTACAGTTCTCATTGTCACCAACTCCTCCTCTACAGTTCATCGATCCGGTCCTTTTCATTGAAGGTGACTCCTCCGGTGGATTTTTGCAAGCTCCGAAGAGTCCGCCTTGACCTCCACTCGTTTTGATCTGAGTAAGTTTCTTCCACCCCCTGACTTTTATGTATCACTTTTTCTAGATTGTTTTTATCTTAAGTTGAGGTTGAGGTGGAGGTCAGGTCTGCATATATATATATTCTACGTTTCTGTTCTCTCTAAATTCTATTTTATAGTACTATATTGTATATATTGTCGTTATTGTTGTGTTGTCAATAATATCACACATTAAAAATAAAGAAAAAAATAAATTAATTTAAATATGTTTAATTTCTTGATGATGGGAGATCCTTCTAAGAAAAATTGTACAAGCTAAACCAAAACTAGTCAATATATCACACCATGATCATTTATACAACCCCATGAATATTTCTTACTTTGCCTTAGTATATGACTTTTCTAACAAATATGGTACTATCATTATATTATTCAAAAGATATTAACCCAAACATAATATAATTACTAATTAGCTTGTGGATCCCAACAAATAATCATGTCATGGAAAGCGTAAGCACAAAATTTATATGTAATAGCTTACCTAATCTTCCTAATTATGGCATTATTCTACGCATTTTCGAGATAACGAATGAATTTAGAGATAAAACAAATGATTTGGAACTTTTATCTTTGAACATTTTGTATAAGCAAATCACCCTTTTGAATTAATTATAATTCATCATAGATAAAGATAAGTAATGTGAACGTATAGATAAATTCATGCATATATTTAATGGACTTAGAAATTTTTGTTAAAATGGATCATGGACTTTTTTTTTTTAATCTTTCAAGGTATTTTCATAGTCGGCAGCTGTGAGACTAATCTTTCGTTCCGCGGTCAGCGTATTAAGCGGTAGAAAACTGATCACAAAGTTTTTTTCGTTTACCAGAGATGGGGATCGAATCCCCAACCTTTTGATTAAAGGGTAAAGTACTGAACCATCATACCAACTCTTTGTGATTTAAATGGACCATGGACTTGAAATACAACTTGCAACTTGGATATCTATCTATTTCCTAAAAAGTGGATTGTAGACATTATATTATTTTTAAATTAAAACCATAATAACAAGTGTTAAGTCTTATTATTCACACGTGCATTCAATAATCAATAGCATAGAGTTGAATTATTCATATATTCATAATTTATAGAGTTGATTATGTCCTAATTCATTGTATTCAAGTTTAAGATATTGAAATTACCTCAACTTGGAAAATAGTTCAATAAGAATTTCAGGAATATGAAATTGATAAATCAGGTGTGTTTTAGAGGAATAAATAGGGAAAAAGAATAAAGAGAAGAAGCTTACGTTATTATTAATAATAATAATATATAAGTCATTTATCAGACACTTAAACAATATCATATAGTAGATGCGATTATTTCTTCTTTAATTAGAGATAATCTTAATTTTGATTCTTCGCTATAAAGTTTTTAATTTATGATAGAAAGTATTTTTCTTCTGATTGAATCCTATGCAGTATAAATCTGAATCAGTTAGCGCCTAATACAAACTTGGAACAAGCAAAAATCCAGAAAAATTTATTAGAATAAATAATAGTAATATTGATTTGTGACGTGATCAAATTAAAACAAATGTATATATACTGTAGAAGTCAAAGGTGTAACGCAAAATTCATATGTTATTGCTTATCTCATCTTTTTTAGCAGCTTGCTTTATCAGCCACCATTGTAGTGATTTTCTCTCTTGTTTCCTTTTTGGTAATGATGATGGGTCATGGCGGAGGTAAAAAGTTTAATCACCAGCAAAAATAATATTTTTTTGTCTCAAATTAATTGAATTTTTTAGTTTCTTTTTGATGTATAAAATATTTGAATTGTTCAAAGTTCGAGGTGAATGTTTGAAATTTTTTTTCATATTTGTCCGTTCATTTATTGAACTTTTATGTTTTCTAAAAGATAAATTACATTATATATTTATGATTTCACAAAAAATAATATTAGACAGTATAGTGTAAATTTTATCTTTCAATATGTTTTTTAATATGTGTGCATTACTTCACAAATATAACTAAAATGGGATAGAGGGAGTATTGTATTTAGTAGATTCAAATTCGAAATTTTTTCTTTCTCGTTAGTGTTTATTTTTTTCTAACGAGCATCATAGGACCCAAAACATAATATTCTCTTTGTCCAATTTTTTGCGACGATCTTTCCTTTTTAATTCATTCCAAAAAGAATATCACTTTATTCTAATTGAAAATAATTTAATTTTAAAGTGAACCAAAAATTTTAAAAATCTATATATATATTTTTTAAACACTGTATCAAGTCAAAGAGTGTCACGAATTACTATATATTTGTCATGTGAATCCCAATAAGTTTGATGTCATGGAAAGTGTAAGCACGAAATTCATATGAAATCTCTTAGCTCATCTAGCTCCATTCCTAGTTTTATCCTCAAAATCTCTACTTCATGCATTTAGACTTTGAGAATTGGTTATTCAAATGTTACTTGTAACTAAAACACTCTTTCAAAATTTATACACCTTATAATATGATCATAATTCATGTATATATCATACATATAATTTACACATGAGATATATAACAAAAGAAAATAAACTACTCTATTGATTTCCCCTTCACTGCAATGGTGATGGTATTGAACGTGATGGGGAAGACTCAACTGAAGATGAACTTCCCGATTCGAGAGGTCCAAAAAATAAATCGGACAAATAATGTCCTAAGTCCTCGGGAGTAAATTTGATCACATGACTCGAATGTCTCTCTTTTATGATCATAGCTCTATATTTATTGTAAAACTCTTTATATACGGGAAGTATTTTCTTTGCGATTGATACTTTTAAATCATCTCGAAGCTTACTATCTGGTATGACGCACAGAGATTGCTTCCGGTAAGCCTGCTGGAATGATGAATTGAATCTCTTGAATATCTCCTTCACTTGTTGGGGAGCCATTGGGGCGTTTGGTTCTGGCGGGAGCAATTCAATGACGTGGCTCCATCCTAATCGTTCATAATTTGAGACAAATTGTTTGATTTTTCCCTCTTGTTTTGATATCCAATTTTTACCTAGCAAGTATTTGAGGTTCGATGATCGGACTTTTACGACGATGTACCGGAGATTGTTGGCTAAGAAGAGGTATGCGAGGGAACTGTCCTTGTAATGCTTTGCTTTGACGTCGAGTTTGCAGAGAAGAATGAGAATCAGCCAGGCGAACCGGAGTGAAATCGCCGGTGCCGGAGAATCATCGGAATCGGCTATTCCGAAATATGATTCCGGCAGCGAACCTCTGGCCGGAGGAGGAGACTCGGCGAGGATGTCGGAGAGTACGTCGCTGTAATCGGCAAGTAGAATGATGTAATTCATTGCGTCGACGGTGAGAGGATGGATTCCACCGCCGGAAACCGTCGTCTTTGAGGATTCCTTTAGAAGAGCAGTTTCAAACTCAGCCAATGCCGTCCTAATAGACTTGCCGAGCTTGACGAGTGACGTCAATGCTTGAGATCGAATGATTGATTCTGAGTCGAAGGAAAATGTAGTTTCAATCTCCGGCAAGTGCTCGACAATGGAACTGTACATACCGAGCAGACGAAAAACTTTTTCCGGCGACTTCTTGCTGTGTTTCGCCACAATTTTTGGGAAGCTAAATAGAAGCATAGCTCCATCTTTCGAAATTTCAGTAAAACATGATTCTCTAATTGCATCCCTGGAAGCAAACACGTGATCGGAGAGAATCCTCTCTCCATTGAACAATGTTTTCATGGCTACATCCACCGCATTAAGCCAATCCTTGATCTTCCGATCCAAAACTTCCCAATCCATTTTTCGAACTTGCGAGGAACTCAATTTCTCAACACCGAGTCTGTAAATGCCTTCATCGATGATCGATTTACGTATAACTTTGTAAATCTGCAAGCACTCTTTCGTATAGCCAGTAGAGATCATACACTCTGCTATCAATCTCAAATCCTCCATTATAACACTAGAAATATCCTCAACCTCAGAAATAGATTCACCAGCAATCGCAACACGATCATCATCATCATCCTCAACGTCGAATTCAGAGGTGCTGGATCGAGTACTTGTCGAAGTTCGGGTGGACATATATTCAGGATCCAAAAGTGCTCTGTTAATCGACAGAATCTGGTAAAACTCCTTCTGGAGTCGCTTCATCGCAATTTGCATCAACGATTGAGCACGAACAAGCTTATCTGATCTGGAATTCTCACTCGCATGAAAATGCATCGCCTTATGTAAATTATTCACATGCTTGATGAAATCCTTCGCTTCTTTTCTATTCTCATAGAACAGAGAAGTCACCTTAGCGAAGGTCGTCGTGTCAGGATCCCATTTCGTGATCATCTCCTCCGCCATCACAATCGTCCGATCAATCACCGCTTCAGAAAAACTCGGCCTGGATGGCGAAAAAGCAAATCGCGAAGGAGAAGAGAATTGTGAAGTAGATGGAGAATTCGTATCAGTTGCTGAATTATGTTTTGGAGAAAACCAATTCAGAGTTCTCATTCCTTTTCGCGGCATGATCTTCTTCTTCAGTTCAGAGAGAAAATATTCAAAATTTTCGAGTATTTGGCTTATGATTTTGTGAGTGATTTTAATGGCGGTTAAAGGGGTATATATAGAGGAAAAAAAGTGTGAGGCCACTAGGAGCGATTCTCTCACGAGTGATAATAGAGCCTTGATTTTAAGTTTTGAATATAAAAAATTTAATATCAAACATAAAATAAAAAATTAACAAAAATAAGTGATTTATTAGAATAAAATAATGTTGATTTCGTTGAATGATCCAATTAACTAATACAAATAAATACTATAGAAGTCAAAAAGTGTAAGCTCAAAATTCATATGTTATTGCTTACCTCATTGTTTTTTAGGAGCTTGCTTATCACCCACCATTCTATCTACGTTCTTCTTTGTTTTCTTTTGTTAATGATGATTGATGATGAGTCATGCATTACATCGCCAGAAAGTTCCACGGTACGAGTAAAATATCTTTTTAACAAAAATAATTTTATATTTAAAAAGACTCGAATTTGAGATCTTCGATTAACTAAAAATAAAAAAATAGTATTTAATTATCATATGTCATCTATCATAATATTTAGTCTGTAAAATATTCTTTAATAAAAATGATTTTATACTTAACAAAATTCAAATTCGAGATCTTTTTCTAATTAAAAATAAAAAATATTTAATGACCACTCTAATTCGATCTCTAATTTCGCAAATATAAAAGATTTTTTATCGTTAGTATTTAGTTTTTCCAAGTTGTATATTATTATTATTGAAAAAGTAGGACCCAAACTTAATATATTTTTCATGCTGATCCCAAAAGTTAGATGTCATGGAAAGTGAAAGCACCAAATTCTTATGAAATCCCTTGCCTCATTCCTACACTTTTAATTAGTAGGTGCATATTATCACTTTTTTTATCCGTATTGTCATATTTAGTTCTTTTCTGTTTATGAATTTTGAGATGAGGGTTCACAAAAAATAGTCTCTCTGCTTCTATGAGGTAGCGATAAGGTCTGCGTACATTACTCCCTCTTCAGACCCCACTTGTGAGATTTTACTGGGTATATTGTTGTTGTTATTGTTATTGTTTCATTTTATTGTTAGGTACAAAAGTTCGTGCTAATATATATTATTTTTTAATTTAATTTTATGTGATATTAATAGATTTTTTTATATATTTAAAAAAATTAAGTTATTAATTATTGCAACTTATAGTGTATTTTCTACTAAT
>JAABOM020000110.1:903755-935136 GCA_011800125.2 Solanum clarkiae | reverse complement strand
AAAGGAATAGTTGAGGGTTGTTGATCGAGGGTGGGGTTGCATGGTCTTGGAGTTTGAAGGGACGAAAATGGCGGTGGGGAAGGGCAGCGGCGTCTAGGGTTTTCTTCCTGGTTTTCGTTTGAATGGGGTGAAATGAAGAAGAAAGAAGGGCGTGAGGGTTAAGGGAAATTGGGGAATTGGGGGCACGTGCACTGCACGCGCCCACTTTAAGTGCACGCGCCCACTTTAAAAATATTTTTTTTCTTTTGTTTTATTATTAATTTTTGAAAAACATTGTTTTAAAAAAAAATCGTTAAAACAAAATAGAACTCGGTGATTATTTTGACACCGTGGAGGGTAAAAATTGGGTGTCAACAGTATTATATTGTTAAACTCATTATTAGCTAACACAAAAAATCTTACTCTATTTTGTATAATAATTAATTTGGTGTGACTGCATCGATAGTTTGTTTTCTTTGTATTTTTTTTAATTTAATCTCTATTATTGTTTAGCTATTATTTTATAATTTATCCTTTTCTGCAGCAATTTTATCCTATATCCTATTTTTGCAATTTTTTTTCAAATTGTTAATGTATAACATTATGTAATAATATAAAATACTAATTATTCAAATATTATAATCATAAAATAATATAATACAATACATATGAGATATTATGAAATAATATCTAATAACCATTTAAACAGAGTGTTCAATTTGTTTTAACCATTAGGAAGCTATCATTTTTTGTCATAGTGCTATATGAATATTTAAAATTTTACTATTTGTATAAAACCTTTTCAATTAATAAAAGGAATTTTATTAGTTCCTTGTATAGTGAGTCTAATGAACTTCCTTTCAATGTTTTAATATCTAATCAATATCACAAATTTATCTTTTATTTTATCTTATTTATTACTCAAAAGTGAAAAATGCCCATATGATTTTGTTTCATGATGAAATCTTTCTATAAAGAATGAGACATTTATCATTATTATGTTATCTACAAAAAATAAGTATTATAATAACTTATATTTATGACCGGAAGGGGAAAGATTGAATCTTGAAAGACTGAGATTCCGACTAGCAAGATTGGGAGGGTTAGTGTCCTTTCAAGAAAGGAATACCGAACTTCTGGGTCAGCTTCGATCACGAGGAGAGAAGACCAGACCATTAAAAGTCTCAATTCCTATAACTATCTATGATAATGAAAAAAATATGCAAAAATAATCCAGAGTTGAAACTTAGAAGCTAAAATTAAGCATTTCCATAGTTAAGATTGGGCATCAAGACGAATCTATTTGGGTTATTGATCATTTAAGATAAATTACTTAATTAAGCATCAATTTATTGCGTAAGGAGTTTCAAACTTGAGACTTCAATATGGGCCACTCCGAAGGCTCACATAGAGTCCCATTCTAGAGAAATGCTCCTTTGTTAAGGATTTTTGCTTACCCAATTTAGCTAAGAAAGAGGCAGGCTCATACACTAAGACAAGGAATTGTAAAAGCAAAAAACAGATTCAAATTGAACGTATCCAACAAGCTTATGCATTTTGCTGTACCTGCAGAGATCAACTTCAGAATTCTTATATTTCATGTAAACGCTAGTGCCCAGTAGCATTTTAATGTCATCAAGCTATACTATAGTTAATACTAAGTTGATGCCACATTTGAATTTTATTAGTTATATCTCCTAAAGCTTTCGATCTTTCGTTATCGAGTATGAAACTAACTACCTAGGTAGCACCTACATAGTTGCAACTTCTTCTATGAGGTCCTCTATCAACAACTCCATAACGTCCTTACCCATCAGATTCAGCTCATCCTTGACATCTAGCCATTGCATCTCTTCCACGACATTAGAGGGCGTATCCGCGTTTGCAGCGTCTTCTTGGCTTCTCAGCAGTTGATGCAGGATGTTGTTCATCCCATAAGTCTGCCACTTCCAGTTAATACCCTCTAGTGGCTTCACCCAAGGGCAAGGATCAACATACTTCTTAAGAATCTCCAGTAGACAAAAGTTTATACGGTCAAACAGTAGCCTCCTTTCATACCTAGGTCCAGTTATTTCATCGGCGTACTTCTTCTCAAGATTGTCGAAAATCCAGGGACTCAAAGGACACTCCAGAGTGTGGCAAGATGTTGCGAATGCATCAGGGTCGGATGCCTTCAACCCGGATTCGGTTAGCACATCCAATGTGTAAGAAGATTGCCAGCTTTGGGACCTTAAACTACAATTATCTTCAAAGGACTCAACCTCCTCATCACTTACTACTATATCAGCATTATACTCTGATTCCATCTTGAGGAGCTTCAATTGCATCCGAAGCCCTGATGAGAATAGAGTATGTAAATAAATAATTCGATAAAGATAATGTTCCAAAACTTAATAATAACAACAACACGCAATGATACTCCAGCAATGATGAGAAAGTCAAAAAGGGCTCAAATACTAGAGTTGTCATCAAGCAAAGCACTTCGATTGCAGAGGAGATCAGAACTAACATTGTGCAAATAATTGCTAAACATGGTCATGAAATCACACTTACCATTAAGTTCAGCACTGACTCTCTCAAAGCATTCTGAACCGGACGATGCATCTTCTGTAAAAGGAACCTCCAGAACAGAAAGTGGACTAGGATGATCAGCCTCCTTGGAGCTTACTGATGACTCAGGTTCAGGTGGAGGATACTCCAAAACAACAGAAGCTGTTGCAGATGATGGTGGTGATGGTTCCGGAAGTGCTTCCTACAATCAAGAAGCTCCATAATAAGGCAAATATGATTTGAAACTCTTGAAAACGTAGGTAGAAATATATCGTAAACATACAAAACTAACAAATCCTTGGCATTTTAAAGACCTAATTTATCAAACTCGGCAGTCTGCCAACCCCTTTTGGTGCATGCTCTCTGAAGCAACTATGAAACTGCCAGTCTCATTGTAAAACACCCTGTGCACTAAAGCTCCTACTATATGCAAGGTCTACGGAAGGGCCCAACCACAGAGGTCTATTGTACAAAGCCTTACCTTGCACCTTATTGAAAACACCAAAGTTATGTTTTGAATACCACTATTACATGTGCAGTCAACACAACGAATATACGCAGTGTGTGACATCTTATTACAAATGTAACTGGTATGTTTTACAAACCATTCCAGCAAGAAAGCTTTTCAACTTGATCCACGCCAGAAAGGTTTTGCATGGAGTTAATAGGCAATCTTGGTAACCAGACTATATATAGTTATTTCTTGATGAGTTAGTATTATGCAATGGCCAAAGAAAAAGAGGCAGCTAACACGCAATTTAGAAAAAGTACAAACGATGCAAATGCTTTACACATGAAAGCTGATGCAAAGAAAGCCATCTAACTACCATGCTCTCACAATGTTAAACTTAGAAAATTCTCCAGCCAAAACCCGTAAGTGTTCTGTCGCAATATTACCAATTAGGGAAGATGCATTTAGTGCTGGCCATGCTACTTAATCAAGTATTCAATGTGGCTATTTCTGGAAGTAGTAATGTCAGAGGAATGGGTGCTGAATGAGGAAACTACACCAACAATCGTTGCAACATGTCTATGAAGATTCTAAAACACTACAATGAAAACCAATTGCCAAACCAAAAGCACATCAGTTACCATGTCAAAGCCAAGACAAACAACACAGGTTTACAGTGAGAAAAAACAACAGAGATATGCCTACTATGCTTAAGTGGATATACATGTGAAATTACACAAATTGCAAAACATCTACAAGAGAAATAACAAACCTGTAGAATTGAGACCTCTTGGTTAGGAGAAGAAGCACTGCCACATTTAACAGGTAGCTTCTGAAGCATCTCAACAGAATATTCTGAAGACAGAGTAATACTCTCGGTTTCGGCATCATCTGAAGCATTGGTATAACTCATGCCATCTGCAGAAGGCACTTGAGAAGCTAAAGACAGCTTCTCAGATAGGTTCTCTTCTAGGTTCATATTGATTCTCTGGCGTAGCTTGCCTTTTGATGAGGAGTCACTACCAAGTCGACAGGAATGCAGTTTCTTTTTGCTGGATTTAGTGTCTTTGGATAAGAATTCATCTCTTAAATTCAGCATACCATCCAATGACCTACTTCTGCGATGATTTCCAGACTGTTCTTCATTTACAGGCTCTTTGGAAACTGAGAATTTCTTAACTTCCCGCCGTGATCTAGTTCTATGTTTTTTGCTGCAAAAAGGTGGAGAAGCTGATCTGTATCCTGATGAATCATTAATACATACATCCTTCCAACCATCCCTGCTACTAATACCCAATGGGAAATCCCATTCAGTAGTTCCTTTCCTGCCACCAGGTTCGTTAGTGGCTTCTTCAACATGCACCATAGTATCACAATAATCGTGTTTCGTTCCCTCATCAGGTAACAAAAGCATTTCACCAAGTGTACTACTCTTACCACCCATTTCAATGTCTTGATAATATTGAGTCATCTTCCACCTCTCAGACAGCCTCTTCTTTGCCTCCCTGCCCACTGATGATTCAGAACCTAGGGATGAAGATTTTTTCAGATTACCCCTACCAGATGGCTTCCTACAAGACGAAGTTGTAATGTCTGATTCACCGGTTGAATCACTTTCATAAACATCACAAGAACTTTCATCTCCAGCATACCCTTTAACAGCAGAACCTCTAAAATATGCATCCCCACCATCAAAAGGCCCAAAAGTGTCTCGCATACGCCTCGTAATTTCCTTTGCAATATCTCTTGCTTCATTTGATCTGGGCTTTGAGATCCCCACATTCTTGGATGAATTTTTCTCTTCCTCTGCTCCTGCTCCCCTTGGTGAAGCATGATGATATAGTGCATGCTTCCTCACATCAGGGTGATATGGAACAGAAGTAATATCGTTTTGTGTTATCCCAAGGTTTGGCTTCAGAACAACAATTCTTGTTGGTAGAATGTTTTCCTCCTTTCCTTCAGAAAGAATAGGGGAGGACTTTTGGGAATTATGTCCACTATGGCGATGCTGTGATTGGAGTAAGAGACCATCAATGCGCTCTTTTGGCAAGCTGATGCCTTGTTTACATGAACCGCCTCTACCAGATTTGGAGGACTTGGCACTGCCTTCATATTTCACAGAATTTGATGGCTTTAAAACTGCTATATGACTGCATCTAGAATTAGCAGTGTTAACTTGCAGATCCTGCAAGTGCTTCTCAAACAAAGAATCTGGTTCCTGAAGATACTTTAACAATAATTCCTTATTTGAATCAAGTGCCTCAAGAGTGTCATCAAATTCTTTTGAGTTCTGAAACCTTTCATCAGTTGAAAGACGTTTTGCATCCATAAACTTCTGCTGTATAAGTGCCATATCAGGAGTCGCAAATCTTCCGGTTTCATTCCATCTTGATGAATGACGACGGTTGGCAACATGTGATGCTTCCAAATCCTCATACACATCCTTGAATTCTTGGTGCTCCATGGAGCTTCTTTTACTTGATTGTTCATCAAAAAGTTGCTTCCTCCTTCTTGGATCTATCTGTTCATTTCTATGTTGGCAGCTGTCTGAAAACCTTCTCTGTTGTCTACCAATATGCTGCGGAGATGGCATCCCTTCGAGACCCATTAATTTAGCAACAATGCTGGGCGGCCTTCTCTTTGACTCGCCTTCTTTTGCCATTTCTTCTGCAAGCAACTTCTTAATTGGTGTCCCAGTGACTCGTTTGGAAGAGCTCTTCCCTACATCAAGCATAATCTACAGATAGAAAAATATTAAATGAATGTCAGCTAAAATTATTATGTAATGATGAACAACTAACCATAACATATTCCAAAATGCTGATTTATCTATACAAGTTGGCTGACCATATCTCCCCTAGTAGTTCCATCACAGTAGGAACGAGAATTGAGAGTCACTTTTGGTGTAGCAATCTGTTTTTGAACTAGTTTACTTCCTGGACATGGGATCAATTGACAATGTCAGTACTCACTTTTCATATCATCAATTATAAAGAAGTAGCTGCGACTCGGATTAAAATTGAAGCTGAGAAATAAAAGATAAAGTAAAATTTCTAACTGGCTCAGTCGATAGGGATACAACATCTACTATACATACATAAAAGATAATTTTAACCATGTAAAAACAATGTATTTTTCCGTTGAACAGGGTTCAGATAAAACCCCTCAACCATACTTGGCTCCACCTCAGTAGATATGAAAGACTAAACAGACAACAAGGAAACTAACAGCACCATTCAAGAATTTATGTTAGTGAACTCCAAGGAAGAGATAGCGAAATACAATTGGGATAAACTGAACACCTTTAGGTGAATCAAACCCATGGCTTATCATAATAATAAGAGAACAAATTGGAGCAAAAACAAAATGATGGTGTTGCCACTACATAAAGGACCTAATCATTCATGCAAATGCAGCTTAACTTTAACTAAAGTAAGAACTAAAGAGAGTAATTTGGGGAGCCAAAAATATTTTAATATAGAAATAATAAAAGCAATTGTCCAGAAAAAAAAAACAATGAAGAAGAAGACAATAGAGAAAAAACCATTTTACATTAATTTAAAAAAAAAAATTCAAAGAGAAGTTTTAAAAATGAAAGAGACAATTAATTACAGATAATCAGTTTTGCTTGTCAAATTTAAAACTCAAAAATGGAATTGTGTAAGACAAACTGACAAAGAAGATCTTACTCAGGCAAAAAGTTGAACTAATAAATTATCATCAGAAATAAAAAATAGAAATTCATTTGAATTACTGTCATTCAAATTTCAAACACATACAGAAAAATGTTCATAATAAATGAATTCCAGAAATGATCTTCCATTTTTCGCTTTTGTTAGCTTGGTCAAATATGCAATCAGATTTCATCCAATTCCCCCAATCACTTAAAAATATAATCATAATGTAATTTCCTTTTTCGCTGATACAACAAATTTCAGCTCATCAAATCAACCAGTACTGGTAATTCTAACTACAATGAACATTTCTCAGACCTCGAAAAAAAAAACTGCAGTGAACATTCAGAAAACTGCATTCACTTTCATTGCTTCACAAATCTCATCAAATAACCAAAACAGAGAAAATAAAGTAACGAAAAGAGAGATAAAACTACCTTCCATAATTCCCGAAGCACTCCTACACTTCCTGTGACGACATTTCTCCATTGTTTTTTCAAACTTCACCTCGAGAGACAACAACACAACAAAAAGCAAAAAAGCAAAAAAAAAAAAAAAAAAAGGAAAAAGGATTTTGAAAAAGAGGAGAGAGGGAAAAGGGTTAATAGATCGTAAATCTCGGAAAAAAGCAACAACAAACCACCTCGAAATTCACCATGAGCTCCTCCATCACAAAAACTCAAAAAAAAAAAAAACTAAAAACCCTAACACTCTAGAATCTTCTTCTTCTTCACAACAGCTCCGTCATTTTTGAAAAAAGACATTGTCACACACACAGAGAGCGAGAAAGTCCGATCACATTATAGAGAGAGAAAAACGGTATATACGTATAGAGAGAGAAACAGTGACTGCGAGAGAGAGAGAGAAACTTCTACTGTTACTACTGTGTGAGAGAGGAGAGTGAAGAGAGACAGAGAGGAGAGAGAGATTTTTGAAATTGAAAAAGAAAGATTTGAAATGAATGAAGGAAAAAAATAAGGACAAAAAAGGTGGGTAGGAGAAGTAGTAAAGACCAGACCCAAGACTAGCTCCGTTTCATCAAAGCTCTCGCTATAAGTAGAATTTGAGAAAAAGTTCCCTCAAGAAGAATTCGAAGAAAAGTTTGTCCACAAAAATTTATTATAAGGCAATTTATTTTCAAGATTTGAACCTATGTTATAAGATAGTTTATTTTCAAAATTTGAACCCATAACTTTTTGATCGACAGCAATAAAAAAACGTCATATAATAAATAAGATTACTCTTTTTCCGATTAAAAATCTATGATTTGAGTTTTAAACAATTAAAATTCATAATAATTAATTTTTTTCAAATAAATTCTACGTGATACAAATTTAAATTAATTGCATTTTAGAGAGTGGTGGGTTTAGTGGGACCTACGTGCTAAGTTTTGAAGCCACGTCACTTGAGTTGGCACTATTGCCATGACTTGAAGGGCAATATTTATTGGAGAAAATTACTTGTCACATGTTTTATAAACTTTGTTTATACCATATATGTAGTGAACCTTCGAAAAAGTTATGAATTATAAAAGTCTTTATTTTTAAATACTAAAGTATATACTTATTTTAAAGAGTTTAGGTAGTAATAATGTATAACCCATTTAGGGTTTGGGCAATGTAGATGTTAAATCTATTTTAAAAATAGAAAAGTTATTTTCGATAGATCGTTAATTTGATAAAGTGTACAAACGAGAGCAGTTCGAAAAAGAAAATAAAAGTAATGAAAAGTTATGATAAATAATACTATAAAAAGCATGACAATCATGTATTTGTATTGTACTATACAAAAAAAATATATCATAATCGAAGAATAAAAAGGGCGCGAAATAATAATAGAAATAATTGAACACGAGGCTACTAAATAATACTATGACTATTGTTATGGAAGGATAATCAAGACCACAGTCGATCACTTGCTAATATACTATCTTTATATGTGTCCTCTGTCATTTTTAGAATATATCTTTGGTAAATTAAATTGTGTCATGTGTTATTTAAAGAGTTTAAATATTTATATAAATATTTTGTAAAAAAAAATATTCAATATGAGGAGCGACATAGGTAGACTAAAAAAATATTGAGAAAAGGTGAGAAGAAAAGATATGACTTAGTTTCAGGTTATTGAAGATGCCCCACAACCAAGAAACTGAGGTTGGGATAGATAGAGGAATAGAAAACTTGATCTTAGATAGGAGGGTGTGGAGGACACGTATCATATCATAGTAGAAAGTTAGTAGGTAGTGTAGTATTTCTCTTGATTAGGATGGTTGGAGTTTGCCATGTACTAGTTGTATTGTATAGTTCTTGTTTTTTATTTGTTTTTAATATTCTACTCCAGTATATTGTGTTTCAATTATGACACTATTTTGTTGCTGTTGTTGCTCCCTGTTGGTGCACTTTGCATTGTTTCTTTGTGACTTGCTATATTTTTTTTGCATCTAGACTTATTGCATTTGAGCCAAGAATCTTTTGAAAACAATCTTTCTATATCTATGAAATAATGGCAAGTCTGGCATACATTTTATCCTCCCTAGACTCCATTGGTGAGATTGTACAGAATTCCTGTTGTTGTTGCTTATATAATAAGGCTTGAGAGAATAGGTACACGTAGACCTTAATCCTTACATGAAAATGCATAATGTACTGGGCATATTATCCCAAAATAAACATTATTCAAAAAACGAAAAGTGAAAAATAATAATACAAATAATCAAAGAACTTGTCTAATATTGCGACTATTAGCATGGAAGGATAATTAAGGTCATACGCAATTACCTGTTAACCTACTATTTTAATTTGTGTTCTCTATCTTTTTGTCTAAGTTCTGCCTATGGGATTTGAGTTGAGGGTTTTAGGAAACAACCTCTCTACTTCCATGAAGTAGCGGTAAGGTCTGCGTACAATCTACCCTCCCCAGACCCCACTTGTGGGATTATATTGGGTATGTTATTGTTGTTATCTTTTTGTCTAAGATCATGCTATTCATAAGCTAAAATCGTGTCGTATCCTATTATGAGTTCCTCCATCCATTAGTTTAAATAATTTAATTAGTTATATATGTAACAAATGCTAATTTGTTTTTTCTTTAAAGCCAAGTTCTTGTTATAAAAAAAAAAATAAACTTTTTGGAGACAATACTACTGTGCTTTAAAGGAACATTCCTGTTCTGCTTTTTTTACAGTTTTGTCAATTTCAAATTTCAAATACATAAAAGTGGATAAAAGCATTTAATTTAGACTTTATTTTCCAGTTTAGACCAATTAAATGCAATAATAATATATACAACTTCCTAATGATAATTTAAATATTTTTCCCTCCATTCATTTTATTTATTTAATATTTTTAAAAAATAATTTTTTATTTTTACTTATCATTTTTCTTGAAGATGGTATAAAATTCAAAGTGAAGAAATAAAAGTGAATAGATGGAGTGATGTTTAGAGTCTTTAAACTTTACAAAAAATTGAAGTCCTTAATGACAGGGGCAGACCTAGAGAGGGATCCGAACCCCCTCGATAAAAATTATACTATATATATAAGATAAATTTTCTATCTCTCTCTCTTTCTCTCTCTCTCTCTCTATATATATATATATATATTAAATTTGAATAATAAGCAAGGTTTGTTATAGTGGTATGTTTTCTTTTAAATGAGCTCTTATATTTAGGGTTTGAATCCCACTTAAAGCATTAATTTTTAGCCCAATATTTCACTTATTTTAAAAAAAAAAAAGTGTTGAAATAATATTAGAGTATGAATTACAACTTCCTTTAAAAATTGTACTTTGTTAATTTATTCGCACATATGTATTTTTATATTTTGAATTTCCTGAGTTAAAATTCTGAATCCGTCACTGCTTAATGAATAATTTTAATAACATTTAAATTTTATCAAAAAGTATCACGATTGTTCAATAAAAAGGGTTTCAATCATTTGATCACTAGTTAAACTAAAACAGTTATACTCAATTCTCTCTATATAATTTTAATTAAAATTATTATTTTTTGGATTACTTCATATTAAAACTTACGCGATTCAATAATAAATATATTTATTCGATATCAAGTTACTCTAAGTAATTTTAGTAATTATAATTTGTTTTACTGTATCGATCTTTCAAATTTTTATTTTAAAGAAATGCAAATTTTATCATTTTAAAGGAATGCAAACTTTTATTATTTTTTAAGCTTCCTATATTTTTCCCTCTTTTTATTTATTTTTTTACAATTAAGTAACACATGGTCCTCATTCTTCAATAAGCAAAATTGGTAGTTCAAGACTTAATAAACTTACATTAATTTTTTTAAAAAACATTTAATTGTACAAATGAAAAAAGAAAAAAAGGAAAAGTAAACCATATAATTTCTTAACTTTTCCCATACTCCCTTCTCAAAAAATAAAAAATAAAAATAAAAATTCTTAGCTTTAAAGTAAATGTAGACTAGTAAAGGCTGATAACAAGCTTATGGTGTGAGGAATGTGTTAGCATGAATTGAGTTAGTTAAGGAGTTTGTTAGAAGAGTCGGTTAGGGAGGTTAGTCAATTAGAAGTGGTTATAATGATGTGTATAAATAGGGGTTGAACCTCATTCCAAATGTATGAGAAATTCAATGTAACAGTGCATTTCTAAATCTACTATCTATTCTCTCTTATTTCTCTCATTTCTTCTTCTCCAAGCTAACAAGCTAATGTAGCTTAGACACTCCATTGATGAAGCTTTCATGATATCAGAGCGTCGATCGTAGGTGACCAAGGTCGAAGAAGAGTTAGGCTCATACACTGTCTCCAAGAGAACTAGAAGAAAGCAAAAGATTCTGATGGAGAATGCTTCTGCATCTGAAGGAACAAATGCTGGATCTACACAACCAGCTAGGATGCCAACACTCGATCACAATCATCCATTGTTGCTAAAGCCTACAGACACACCGAGTAGTTCCTTAATCACCTTGAAGTTGACAGGTTCAGAGAACTATGCCCTATGGAGTAGGTCTTTTAGAATTGGATTAGTTGGTCGAAGTAAACTAAGGTTCGTAGATGGGAGATTTCCTAAGTCTAGATTTGAACTAGAGTTGTATGATCAGTGGGAAAGATGTAATGTTGTAGTCTTATAGTGGATTATGAATGTTGTGAGGCCTGGGCTGCTTAGTTCAGTTGTGTATGCATCTAATGCACGTAAGGTGTGGCTTGATCTAAAAGAAAGGTTTGACACTGTTAATGGATCAAGAGTATTTCATCTTCATAGAGAAACTCATACACTGACACAAGGCACAATGTTAGTAGTTGATTACTTTTTCAGATTGAGAGATCTCTGGGATGAATATGATGCTATTAGACCTTGTCCTAGTTGTCCTTGCCATGAGTCTAAGAAATTTAGTGAACACAGTGAGTATCAGAGGCTGTTACAATTCCTCATGGGACTAAATGAGTCTTATTCTTAACTTAGAAGCCAGATTCTAATGATGAGTCACATTCCTACATTGAACAAGGCCTATGCTTTGTTAGTAGATCAAGAGAGTCAAAGAAATTTAGTAAGTTCAACCTCCTTCAACTCAACACTGATAGAAGGTGTTGCAATGTATAGTAACAAAGGATCTCAGTTTAACAATGGTGCTCATCTAAAAGCACTTATACTGGGTCTTCATCAGGCAGTTCATCTGGTGGTAGTTACAATGGTGGTGCAGGAACTAGTGGAGGGAATCACAAAGTCAGAAAAAATTTTCTACAGTGTGACCATTGTGGTTACAGAGGTCACTCCAAAGACCAATGCTATAAGATTGTTAGATATCCAACCGATTTCAAGTCCAAAAGGAAGTCTCAACATTCAGGAGCATATACAAATCAAGTTGAATTCACTAATGCAGGTCAAGATTATAAGGTGATTATGAACCAAGGGAAGAGTGAGTCTGCTACACATCCTGGTGGTGCTTAAGAACAATATCAACAGATTCTAAATCTGTTGTCTAAGACTGGTGGTGACAACAGTGGAATTTCATCAGCACATGTTGTTATAGCTGATGCAGGTAGTCTTATTAGAACTTGTTTCAGTGAGTATGAAGGTCAAGAATGGATAGTAGATTCAGGAGCCACTCATCACATTACATCCAAATTGGAACTACTAGACAAAGCTAAGGAAGTGACTAGTAACATAAAGAACAGAACCCATTTACCAAATGGCAAAACTATTGCAGTGTCTCATGTAGGCAACACCACTGTTCTTGCAAGTGATATCATCTCTAATGTCCTGTATTTACCTGACTTTAAGTGTAACTTGATGTCAGTGTCAAAAGTCACCAAGGAACTGCAGTGCACAATTAGTTTCCTTCCTGACTTTTGTATTTTTCAGGATCTCTTTACTAGTCAGGTGAAGGGGATTGGTAAGGAAGAAGTTGAACTATACATACTGAGAGAAGGGCCAATTCAAACTCCAAAACAGTTGGTCAACAACAGTAGAGGAAATCAAGTTCAAAGTCTGCACCCAAAGCATGTTGCTGAGTCTATAGATATATGGCATCAAAGGCTAGGCCATGCTCCTATAGATATATTAAAGAGACACAGCCACCTTAGCTCTTTGTCAAGTAAGGATCATACTCATTGTATTGTATGCCCACTAGCAAAGCTTACTAAGCTTCTTTTCCCTGTGAGTTCTCATGTGTCTAAGTGTCTATTTAAACTACTACATTGTGATATCTGGGGACCTTACAGAGTACCTACACACACTAGAAAAAAGTTTTTTGGTAACAATTGTTGATGATTTCAGTAGATACATTAAGGTATTTTTGCTTATTTCTAGGTCTGAAACTTTGGTTGTAATGAAACAATTACTAACTCAAGTAAAAAATATGTTCTTTACTAGTGTTAAAACTCTGAGAACTGGCAATGGCTGCGAGTTCTTAAGCCATGCTTTCAAAGAGTTATTGTGTGATCTTGGTATTACTCATCAAACCACATACATCTATGCACCTCAATAGAATGGTGTAGCTAAGAAGAAATATAGAACCATCCTAGAAGTAGCTAGATCTATCAAGTTTCAGGTTGCTCTCCCTATCAGATATTGGGGTGAGTGCATGTGCACTATTATGTATATCCTGAATAGACTACCCTTCTAAATTCTTGGCTACATGAGTCCATATAAAAATTTTTACAAGCATCCTCCAAGTCTGTCACATCTCAAGGTGTTTAGATGTCTGTGTTATGCTGTTTGTCCTAAAGTGTTTGATAAGTTTGCATTAAGAGCCATTCCAGTTGTGTTGATGGGGCATTCATATTCTCAAAAAGGATATTTATTACTTGACTTCCACACTCACTCCTTCTTAGTCAATAGGCATGTGGTGTTCCAGGAGAACATTTTCTCTTTTAAGACAATAAAAGCCTCATCTAATCCTATTTTTCCCATTCTTGAGTCTGTTCCTTCTTCTCATGATGTGCCACCAACCACATCTAGTACTGGGACTATTCCAATTCCTGACCCCTCTCATGAAAATACAATATTTCTTTATCCTATCATGCTTACAGACAGTACTTCTACACCTACTGATCTTGTTCCTCCTTCTAATGTTCTTGTACCCTCAAGAAGATTACATAGACAAACTCGACCCCTACTCTGGCTTTAAGACTTTGTCACTAAACCAAAGACTAACTCATGCTTGTATCCACTAGCTAATCACCTCGCATACTCTCACTTATCTTCCTCTTATAAGTAAGCATTGCATGCATATTCAGCTATTACAGAACCTAAGACATACCAAGATACTGCTGTTGATCCAACTTGGGTTAAAGCAATGCAGTTGGAGATATAAGCTCTGGAGAACAACCACACCTGGACCATTGTAGACCTACCTCCAGGAAAGAAACCTATTGGGTGCAGATGGATCTACAAAGTCAAGTACTTAGCCTCAGGACAAGTGTAGAGACTCGAAGCCAGACTTGTAGCCAAGGAGTGCAGTCAGAAGGAAGGCCTTGACTATGGAGAAATCTTTAGCCCTATGGCAAAAATGGTCACAGTAAGATCTATTATATCTCTTGCAGCTTCAAACAATGGTTTGTCTATCAAGTAGATGTTCACAATGCCTTCCTCAATGGTGATCTTCTAGAGGAGGTCAATATAGAGATACCTAGTGGTTTCCAGATAGGGGTAGAGTCACAAGGTCTGTAAACTACACAAGTCTCTCTATAGGCTCAAACAAGCATGAAGGCAAGGGAACCTGAAGTTGACTGAGGCACAAGTTCAGATGGGTTCAAACAAAGTCATCATGATTATTCTTTTCACAAATGTGGTTAGAAGTGACATTGTGATAGTGTTGGTTTATTTAGATGATCTCTTGGTAACAAGAAACAATCATCAACTAGTGTGTGATACAAGAAATGAGATACAAAAGAAGTCCAGAATGAAGGATCTGGGGGAAACTAAAATTTTTTTTAGGAATTGAGTTCTTAAGGTCCAGCAAAGAAATAATAATGTCACAAAGAAAGTATGCATTTGAATTGATCTTTGAATCTGGTCTAGGGGGAGCCAAGCCTGCATATACACCACTTGAAATGAATAAGAGGCGTACATCAGTCAAATATGATGAACTAATCAAGAAAACTAGAGATGATGCAGTACTAATGGATCCTACAACATATCAAAGAATAGTTGGAAGACTCTTGTACCTCACTATGACAAGGCCTGATATTGCCTTTTTAGTATAAGTCCTAAGTCAATTTATGCAACTGTCACAAATACTCACACATGGAAGCAGTACTAAGAGTTGTCAGATACATCAAAGAGGCTCCTTTTTTGGGTCTGTTCATGCCAGCAGAACACACTACAAAACTAATAGTTTATTGTGACTCAGATTGGGGGGCTTGTCCAGAAACTAGAAGGTCAGTCACAGGCTATCTGGTTAATTTTGGAGAGGCTCTCATTTCCTGGAGGTCTAAGAAGCAAGAAACAGTCTCTAGGAGCTCTGCTGAAGCTGAGTTCAGAAGTATGGCCACATGTGCAGCTGAAATAACATGGTTGATAGGGTTGTACAAGGAGCTAGGAATGGATGTGGATCTTCCTGTGAATGTTATATGTGATAGCAAAGCTGCTATTTAAATTGCAGCTAATCCAATATTCCATGAAAGGACAAAGCATATAGACATTGACTATCACTTTGTCAGGGAAAGAATTTGTCAAGGAACTCTTAAAACTCAGCACATAAGCACCAAGGATTAGCTTGCTGACCTGCTCACTAAGGGATTAGGAAAAGCTCAACATAATCAACTACTTAATCAGCTAGGAATGAAGAATGTATTTTAACCATAAGCTTGGGGGGGGTGTAGACTAGTGAAGGCTGATAACAAGCTTTTGGTGTGAGGAATAAGCATGAATTGAGTTAGTTAAGGAGTTTGTTAGAAGAGTCGGTTAGGGAGGTTAGTCAGTTACAAGTGATTATAATGATGCGTATAAAATAGGGGTTGAACCTCATTCCAAATGTATGAGAAATTCAATGTAACAATACATTTTTAAATCTACTCTTCTATTCTCTCTTACTCTCTCATTTCTTCTTTTCCAAGCTAACAAGCTAATGTAGCTTAGACACTCCGTTGATAGAGCTTTCAGTAAATTGGAATAATCTAGAACACAAGAAATTGTAGTAGTACTTTCTATGCCAATTTTATAAACATCAATTAAACGTGTATTAATTAATGTATATATTATTTATTTATTTTAATTTTTTATCAGAACATTTTCAAAAAAATTTTAAAAAATATTTAAAGATCAAAAATTACTAAAAAGGTAAGTCAATTCAAACAACCACATAGACCTGTTTAATTAACACCTACACAAATAAACTATTTGAAATATTTCATAAATTAATTAGTCCCTTATAAAAGACTAAATTGGTCTAAAAAGATTTCAATATTTTGCAGGTATATATAATTGTTATTTGGCATGTTATTTAAATAGAAATTTATTTATTTCATCATGTACTTAAAGTTTAGTAAAATATAGATATATTTTATATCGTGATACAACTATTGTTGTACTAAAATAATTTTTTTCGAGTCTATATATAATTCCAACTAATTAGGATGGAAATTTGAAATTTCTAGTTAAAACATAAATAACAAAAAAACATAAATTCATTTATGAAAAGAACGTGTGTGACTCACACTAGGAGGGGATGTTGGAAAAATTATATAGTTTTTTAAAGCATAACACATAAATATATTTTTTATTTAGCTTCAATTGATATTTATATCTTTTAATTTTTATTATACACAAGCAAATACTTAAATTTATATAAAATTAAATAAATAAACATACATATTTACATACATGTAAAACGTCATGTACATAAATTGTCCTACAAGAAAAAAAAAAAACATTCAAACTAACAAGAACCAAAGATTGCACGTGAACATATTTTAAAAATTTACTAATAATGCATATATAGTATATATAAATTTCAAAAGACAAATGCTAAAGCTATCAACTTATCACTAATTGTGGTAGAGCGATACATCCTTAATTAAGATTTTGAATTCGAATCCAAATCAGTAAGTTTTATTTTTAAATATATAATTTTTTTTGCGAATTTAGATTAATCGAGCTTTAAATAGATTTATTATCAATTACGATAGAGTAATACATCCTTAATTAAAGTTTTCAATTTTTGGATTCGAACCCTAATCAATAAAAAACGTTTTACCTCTCAATATTCAATTTTGCGTCATAAATTCATATTAATCAAGTCCTACATAGATTTATCACCAATTATGATAGAGTAATACTTCCTTAATTAAGCTTTTGGACTTTTAGATTCGAACCCTAAACAGTAAAAAAATATTTTACATCTCAATATTCAATTTTCCATCACAAATTCATATTAATGGAGCCCTAAATAGATTTACCATCAATTATGATAGAATGATACAATATCCTTAATTATGATTTTAAATTTTTGAATTCGACCCTAATCAGTAAAAAAACATTTTTTTTACCTCTCAATATGTAATTTTCCATCACGAATTCAGGTCAATTGAGCCCTCAATAGATTTCGATGTGACATTTCTTTTAGTAGTGCTTTAGAAAAAGAAAGCTTATAATTAAACGTCAATTTCTATTTATTCTTTCTTGTCCACAATTACTAATTGTCTCTCTCACACGTTAATGATCTTCTTGTCCTACTTAATAGTTAATACTATACTTTTACAAGTACAAAATGAAATCTACCTAATTTTATAATAACTTCAAAATAATTAGATTGTTATGTTTAATTAGTCTAAACTTCTAACTTTGATATAACTCTTGTATTTAATTAGTTAATTTAACCACTAAATGACAATAGGAAACTTACATAGATATATTAGATTGAGAAAATATTTATCATTTATAGCAATAAAAAATTATTGTCACTAAATAGTTATAATATATTTATATTAAATGGATCATGCACTTTTAATACAAGTGCAGAGTTATCATAGTATTATTATATATTGCTATAAATGGTAATAAACAAAAAGTATTACTAAAATCAATAATTATTTATTAAAACGGATCTACTTTAAGTAATTTTTCCATAACAATATTAACTACTCTTTTTCTCATTATTTTTCTCTACATGCAGTCGTGCATTTTATTGGATTTATATAGTGTTGTAATTCACTTTTTTAATATTATTATAAAATAATTTTTAATTATACTAAAATGTGATTTAATATGTCTATATGATTTAATTATAGTAAAATGAGATTGATAAATTATTTTGATATATTTTTTCCTATGATTGACATGATGTTACATTTTTGGAATTGATTGATGCATGTGGAGACGAAATGTAAGAAAGATGGAGTAGTAGGGGGTGGGGGTGGGGCGGCATAGCTAGGACACGACTTATAGATTCGTTAAAACTCAATAATTTTGACCAAAATTCTATTAATGTTACATATGGATCGATTAGGTTCGGTTTTGAAGTTTATTGATTATCGGTTCGTAGATATATTAAATCACTATAGAACTATTAAAATATTACTTATTGGTTATTGATTTGTCGGTTATTAATCATTATCGATTTAACCGTTAAGATTTGACATAAAAAAAAATTCTTAAAAATTACTTAGAAATAAGTCGACAAACCAAATGAATCATACATATGAGTTGACGGATTGCATTTTGCTCAAAAGCAAACACTATCACATTATAAAATAACTAAAAGCTTTAGATGATAAAAAATAAATGTATGAAATTATCAATGACTTTATAAACCTAAAGATACAAATATAATTATGTAATCTACTATCGAATTATTATGAGTTAACCATTAAGGAAAAAATCTAAAATTGTTAAGAACCAATAATTCAATATAAAAAATTTAAACCATTAACAAAAATGCTTAATCAATTTTTTTTATTCGAAGAAGATTCAATTTTAAACAACCATAAATTCTATATCTATCTCAAGAAATATATATTTATATATTATAAATTTAAATTTTAAAATTTAATAATTTAAATAAATTTTAATCTGAAACTCATGCATTTCAAATCCCGACTTCGACTTGAGGAGGGGGTGGATGAGACAAGATGAATTTTGCCTAAATGGAGCCAAACACCAAATCTTTTTGGAGTGATTTTTTTAAGAAAATGACATTTGGGAAAAAAACATAAAACATCGATATCGAATCTTCACATTTGAAAAATTTTATTCTATGAAAATGTCTAATCCTATAGAGCCCTACTTAACCTCTAGGTTATCTTGTCGCTTAATAATAATTTAGTGGTACTTTCTACTATGTAAATTATTTGATTTGATGATAAATTATATTAAAATTATAATATAAAATTAGTAATATACGAGTCATTTTTTTGTTGAATATTTGATTTGTTGATCTAAAATTGAATGTATGAGATATCATTTAACGTGTAAAAATAATGAATTTATAATTATACTCTTGAATACCTGACTTTCATTTTCTTATGAGAAAAAAGACGGAGATAATATTTTAGGTAAAATTAAATGATCTGTTGTTACAAAATAGGCATACAAATAACAATTTCAAATGCGTGTTATTTGTAATGTCACGCATTTATTGCCTACCGTGACAGCAACAAAATTCGAATAAAGTAAGAGATTTCGTATCGTGACTACTCCACTCTGTATTGTTATATTCTCACGATGAATTAAACTTTGTTGTCTTAATGTCCGCGAAGCGAATGGGCTTTATATCATTCAGTTTTGAATGGATAATCTTAAAGAGATAAGAATGATTTATTTAAATCAATGATACACTGTGAGACCATATGGAATGTGACAAAAATTATTTAGCAAATTATCGTTATTTTTGTGTTTCGCATTCAAGGGTATGATCTCATAATCGATGAAGTATATTGAGAATTACAATTATGATGTCTCAACTTCAAATCTCAACAAAGACAAACACATCAGCTGATTTCTTCTCACTTACATATACTAGCCTTGTTGAACAAAGTTATCTGATATCTATTACTGTTAAAATATGATACACATTTTGTAAATTAGTCGAGGTGCACACTAACTGCCCCAATCACCACAATTATATTAAAAAAATTGTCTTAGTTTTTCTTTTTCTTTTCTTTTTTTTTTTTTTTTTGAATTGCATGTCCATTAGTATTATTTGTTCATGTCTACAAGATGGTACAATAAGATTTGATGGTGAGTAAATGGCACCTCTTTTTCAGTGTGCATGAATGGTGAAGACAAAGTCCCATAAGGGAATCAATTGTCTTCTCCAAGACACAAATTAAACAAATTATTTTTCATCCTACAATAATAATGTTTGTCCCCATGCTGTATTATTATTAATTATTTCCCCTTTTTCACTGTCAATGTTTTTTTCATTAATTATTAGATCCCTTTTCTAGACACTAAACGTTTGGTAGTGTGTGTAAAATAGTCAAAAGTGACAAAAAGGCTAAAAACAAGCCACCAATGAGTTACTTGCTTCATGTATTATAAATTGTGCTCCTCCGCTCGTTCATTTTTATTTATCATTATTTAATTTATCAAGATTAAATTATATGAACTTTAATCAATATTTTAAGATATATCTTTTTTCTTATATTAATATGAGAAAAATTACAACTTATAATATTTTTTATATAGTTTTCAACTATATAAATTTTATATTTTAAATATTAAACTTAGTTACTTCAATTTAGTTTTAAAGTTTAATCAAGTTCACCTTGAAAAATAAAATAGTGACAAGTACAAGTGAACAAATGAAGTAACTCTTTTTAGTTTAAAACAAATCTCAATATTTAATATAGTATTTTAAAATAAAAAAATATAATATATTTCATTGTACAAACCAAACAGAAACAAATTGCAATTGTCAAGAAGTTACCTTTATCACCAAAGTTTCCACTCTTGTTCTTTTTTCCTTTTTTTGTCCAAAAATAGATATTTTATATAATATTTATCTATTTTAGTAAATCAAGGCGATTTTATTATAGTTTTTTCCTATATTACTCTTAATATTAAATAACTATACAAATATTAGTAATAGCTAAATTTAGACTTTGAAAGTATTATTAATAAAGTTAATTTAGTAAAATTCATATTTAATTAAAATTTTCTAAAAAAATGAGTCAGGTCAATATGAACCAAATAATATAATGGGAGGATAAAATACATATCTTTATGAGATATAATTCAAATTTATATGTTAAATGCATGTTTTTGAAGCTCAATGTGGCATAATTGGAAAGACAAATTTTGTGTGGATCTACGCGAAAGCACATAATATATACTATTAATTCGAATTTCGAAAATGTAAAAATGATCGGACTCTTTCTACTTTTTGCATGAATTTATTCGTATGCCAGTATAAAAAATGTATGTATGTGGTGGTGTGCTGTGGAGAGTGGGGAGCATTTTCTATCTGGTGTTCAGTATTCGTATCAGAGTTCAATTAATTTAGATAGATTTATATTACGTAAGGTTTATTTGAAGAAAATGTCTTTTATCAAGTATTTTTTTTTATATCAAAACACTAAACTAAAAAAACCCTAATTAAGAAGACTTTTGATTTGTCACTATTTATATAGAGTAGCCTAGTGGTATTGCTAATTACTAGTACTTAATTATTATTAGTGAAAGCGGTGAAAAGTTAATACAACTTCTTTAACAAGGATGGATCAGTTTAACTGAATAACTTTGACTTAAAGCAACAATTAATTAAAAGATAAAGTAAAAAAAAAAAAAGAGAGAGAATTGTCTTAATTATTAAAGTTGTGTTTTTGTAGGTCCAAAACCAATTATGATTACTTTTAATCAATGCCCATAAATTTAGGTCTTATCAAGTAGACATTCTTGCTAAAGGAATCATTTAATCTTCTTGATTAATTAATTTCCCTCCCAAATCATTCCATTAGTGATCACTTACCACAAAAATAATGTTTACAATCTTTGGAGGCACCTAAATTGAGTTTTATAGTTGAGATATCTTCACGGAGGATTCATATAATCGATTTCAATTTTTTTATATCAAGAATATTATAATTGTTACAATTGTCATTGTATTTGAATCATAAATTAATTTTGTCAATCTATGTAGTAATTAAAAACTCATGTCATTGATTATCAGGTTTTCTCATCAAATGAATGATTTTCATAGTCATAACAACGTTTGTATAATTCGCGCGATATTTATATAAATTTGTATAACTCCCTATACAATTTCACAATTTTCGTATAACGTTTGCATATTTTGCTATACAATCACGCACAACATTTATCTAATTCGCTATATAATTCACAATGTTTATATATTTCGGTATACAATTTGATTCGCACATAACTTTTGCATAATCACGCGCAACGTTTGTATAAATCACGTCAATTATACAAAATTCAGACTGTAATTACAGCTAGATGTTTGTTGCGAGCCATAATTAATTCAAACTATAACTATATTATCTAATTAATTAGTATATGTTTGTTTATCTGTATAAATTTTTTCATGAACTAACGAATTAATTAACATCCGTTATAAAATGGGCCAGACCCAATAGCTATTTTTAGCAATTGTTATTGAATTTTCAAGGTATTTCCTACCACATAATATATAATTTCCCTATCAGCATCTACTTCATCCAAGAAAGTTCATTTTCATACTTAGCTAAAATACATTTTAAAACATAAAAATGATATTTTAATATCCAAAAGTCTTTAATGAGAATGTATACAAGAGATTTTCCTCTAACAAAATAAGTAATTATCGTTCTGTTAGATCATAGTGAAAATTTAATTTTTAATTTAATTAAATATATAAAAGTAAAAATTCCAAATAAATTAAAATATTTCAATAATGATATGACGGAACTTGATCTCACTGAGGACATGACCTTAGATAGAAAGAAGTGGAGGTCGCGTATTAGAGTAGCAGGCTAATGGTTCACATTATTTGTCGTTTGATGTGTTAGTTTATCTCATTATTAGTCGTTTTTTCTGTTCTCTTCCCTCCGCTTCCTTTTTGTTATATCTAGTTCTTTCTGATTACGATTTTGAGATGAGGGTTTCCAGAAAACAGCCTCTCTACCTCTATGATAGTGGTAAGGTCTGCGTACATTTTATCCTCCCCAGACCCTACTTGTGAGATTTTACTGAATATGTTATTGTTGTTGCAAAAAGATACCAAATCTTTTTAGAAACATGAAATTTAAGAATTCATCAAGAAGATAATAAAAAGACAAACCTACTTTTTTCAAGTTTTCATATAAATTGGTTTTCATTTATTTTTGTCCCAACTAGAAACTTAATCATCAATCCACTAGGCATATAGAAACAGAGTGGCATTTTAGACTAAGTCATATTAAAGTTGATATCTTAAATATTGTCACATTATATTTTGTGAGATTGATATTTATAGAGAAATAAATGGTATAATAATCTAGCAACCTTTTTAGTTGATAAATTCAATTTGTTATTGTGTATGAACAAGCTTTTTAGTTGATAAATGGTGAAAATCATATTAAAAAGGTGATTCATCATCGATGAACCAACTTAAAAAAGTCAGGGGTGGAGACAAGTAGGATTTTTTCGCCAGAAATATATATATACATATATAAAATTAACATTATATTTTTTTACGTCTATATAATAGATGTTGAATACTATTAACTTCTCACGTATTTAATTCTTCATATTTTAAATCTTTTTTGTAAAAAATCTAGCTTCAACACCGAAAAAAATTGTTTGAATTTTAAAGATAGATTTTTGTGAGAAATTTGGACTTCTGTTGTTAGATTTATTGGATAATCTAAGAAAGTTGTCTACAAAATTTGAAGTAATTTTGTGGAGATTTGGACACATTTTGCATAAAAATTGTATACATAATTAATTTCATAGCTAGTGAGGCGTTACATACTTTTGCATACAAAATAATATATATATATATATATCTTACGATAGCTTGCTTGCTAGCATAACGAGCAGAAGAAGGGCGTATTATGAGCTTCCAGAGCTAATTTTAGGGATGAAATCGAAGGATTGTGCCTCTCCTTTTTGGCATACTACTTCATTCCTCAGCAAAGTGTGTGTATTTTTGTGTGTGTGTGTGTATATATATATAAATACTACACTTATGGAGCATAATGTATTTGGAGGAATATAATTTTTAGTCTAATCAAGTTGACCCTAAATTATTCTAATAATTAGCAACAGTAATACGAAATACCTCAAAAATCAAATAATTGCACTTCATACTCCAACTTTTTAATAATTTGATATATATATATATATATATATATTGAATGAGACAGAAATATCTCAATCAAGAAAGAAAACGAATAAAAATCATATATCATATGATCTATATATCTCGCAAGTCGTACTTTAAATGTTAATATGTTCAATAAAGAGCACTTTAAAAATAAAAAAAATGCTAGCAAAATCAAGAGATTTGTCTTCTGGGTCGAACTCGTCGCATCGGGTTTGCCTAGTGCATGTTACCTCTCTTATGGATTTGCGAGCTACAGCATAGGAGCGAAAGTTTACCATGTGCGCACCCAAAGAATAGCGATTGCGGATTTTCCTTTTCATAAAAAAAAAATTACAAAAACCATGAAAGTTAAAGCGAAAAGGGAGAAATATAATCTACACTTTCTTGATTAAAGAGCACAATTCGCAAATGATTAAAATAACAAACACATGAATCTAATATAACGCTCCGTTTCACATTTATTTACGCAACAAACCAATCACTTCTTATCAAAGCTATTTCTAATATTATTCTAGAATTTCACAAAACTCTTTATAAATTGAAGCAAATTCTCAAAACAAATTAAAAAAAAACATTTATTTTAACATTTTATTGTGCTTTAAATCAAAAGAATTTTATTATTGAGAAAAGGTAAATGTACAATTTGATTGACCCTACATTTTACAGAGAAAATTTATTATCTTTCATGTAAAATATACATAGTACAATCAGAATAAATTTCTATGTATGAAATTTCATGATTTTAGCTAATTTTTAACTCTATTTTTTCAAATTTTGTCAGTGAAACTTTTGCTAAGTGAAAAAAAAAGTAATTTTGTCCCATTGGACATGATGTGTAATAATTTCATTATTGTCTCAGAATTGTTTTGCCAGTAAACAGAGCTGAAAAAGAAGAAACAAATGACAACAAAGGAAAGAGGAATCTGATAATGATTTTTTATTATTCAAGAAATTATTTGTAGAATAATATCTTTTTAGATATTTAACAGCAACGTAATCAATGTAATTCTACAAGTGAATTCAAGATCGAGAGGATGAAGTATATGTAAATGTTTACCAATCTTCGTGGAATAAAGATATTGATTCCGTAAGACTTATTTCACGAAAAATATTTTCTTCTAAATGGATTTGAAAAATATGAATTCAAGAATTTATGATGAAGATATCGAAGAAGAGAAATATTAACAGCAAAGGGAAAAATACTTCCCAACGATAAATGAATCTGCTTGTCGTGATATTTTCTTGAATTTTCAAAAAGAACTCATGTCGGGCCTAAAAGGATAGAGAACTTGTCACGTCCCAGTTGTATTATCGGAAGCTCTGAAAAAGTCAGAAGAGGAGAACACTTATTTCAAAATTGGCTTACTATTCAAGTATTTTTCATTATAGTTAAAATTTTCTTGCTATTTTCTCTCTTTTCTCGCTATTTTCTCTCTTTTCTCTTTCTCTCACGCCTCTCTCTCTGGAACAATCTCTTGTCAGATATACATATATATGTATATTAATTGCATATACATAATTATTTGGTAAATATACATATTCAATTCGATAAATATACATATACGATTCGTCTCTCTCCTTCCTCTCTCGATCTCGCTCGCCTCTCTCCTATAATGTGTAGTTACAAATCATAATTTTAGCAAACTATAGTTATTTCATATCTTACTATATTTTAAATTTCTTACTCTTTTTTTAATGCTCTAATAATATTCACATGAGATATGGACCGAACTATCTCATAACACTTGGGATTCATATTAAGTTCAAATTATAAAATATTAGTAATTTGCAAAAAATGAAAGTACAAAAAATTCACTCTTTGCCTTGTCCTTTGTCTCCTTTTTTCACTTTAAGACCATCTTTGTTCTCTACTTTCACTTCTTTTTTTTCTTCTTTTGTTCACTAAAATTTGATCCATCTACTTTAAATTGAATTTTTATAAAACCCTTTTTTTTTAATTAATAAGAGGCATAGTACTTACATTTATACACAAACACACATATTTCAGTGAATTAACAGTAGTATTTAATACAACTTTCTATCCTGTTGCACTTGTAAAATTATGCTAGATATGTCATTACAGTAGTAAAACTTTCATTAATATCAAGAACTTTTTTGATGTATCACCACTTTCAAGAATTCAAACTCTCAATCTTAGTTTTTGAAATTCAAAAATTGATCATATATTCGACACTTGTCTTGTGTGCTGGTGGGAGGCAACAAATACATCCGAGTTGTGCATAAGTAGAAGCTTCGCAAATAGGAAAGCCACTCACCATCATGATCTACACTTAACTTCCATGACGATTATTTCACATCGAGTTGTTAAAAGCCAAAAGTAATACAAACTACTACCCTTCAGAATGACCTAGTGGTTTGGGATTGGAGCTTCAATGTTGGAGGTTCCAAGTTCGAAACTCCTGGCTAGCGAAAGCAAGGGGTTCGCCTTCCGTGTCGAGCTCGTCACACTGAGCTTACCGAGACCAGGTTACCTCTTCTATGTGGTATGTGGACTATTGATAAGCTCGTCTTGCTGTGACCTTCTCTTGTATTATCAAAACAACTTTTGTCCCCCAAAACAAACCTCAACTTAAAACTGATTCAAGGATATACAAGATTTGCAGCCAGTCCCAAAGTTGAGCTACAACCCACTATGACTCATGGCTCAAGACTCAACTACCAGCTAGGCATGTGCCAAAGGGATTACCAATATAAAACATGCAAAAAACAACAATATCATACATAGTAAAATCCCACAAATGGGGTCTTGAGAGGGTAAAATATACGCAGACCTTACCACTACTTCAAAGAGATAGAGACTTTCTCTGAAAGACCCTCGTCTCAAAAATATCATCCCAAAAGCAAAACAAGCAAAAAACATAGTACAAAATAAGAAGTAAAGATCAATACATGTTTCTGGTGGCTGTCTACATAATAACTGATGAAGAATTAACATCCAACTGCAATGACAAGTATTCATTACCCCGTCTCAAATTGAGCTCGCGAACTTGTTTTCTTTTAAATCTACTCAAGGATTAGAAACCCAAACCTGATCTAGCAGTCGTGGTTCATGTTAACTGCAAAGACAGTAAATTCACTTCTGAAAGCTAGGGTCTAATGTGGTTGTATGGTACAGGTTTTAACAGACAACTCAAGAGCAATAAAACATCAATGGTTAAACTTGCTTTAAAACTGGTTATCGCTGCAAAGGAAGAACAGGGGTGTGAAGTATAAAAAGGGTCTGCTAAAGCCATAATAAAGATTTACAGATGCAATCGCGATTTGAATTCAGAACCAATCAAACATTCAATGATTGATGGACAAAATGAACATTGACAATGAAGCAGTGTCATTCCTCAAACAGCTCTTTACATCTATGATTCTCTTTACAACAAAGTTTCCTATTTAACCTATCTCTTCCACCTCAAAGTCACAACGCATATCAAAAGCATTTGGTTTTGTAAAAAGACAGCTCATATCAAACGCATATCACAGAAACATCAAAAGAATCAAACACAAAATCACAAAGCATGGTTCTTACTTCCATTCTTGATTAAATGAACTATGATATCTTATCGTTCGATTCAATTACCTACTGACAATTCAAGAGCCTTAGCACTAATTCCCCACTCGACTTATAAAAATGAATTCTTTTCATATCAAAAGCATTTGGTTTTGTAAAACGACAGCTCGCATCAAACGCATATCACGGAAACATCAAAAGAATCAATGAAAAAAATCATAAAGTGTGGTTCTTATTTCCATTCTTGATTAAAGGAACTATGATATCAAATCGCTCGATTCAATTACCTGCTGACAATTCAAGAGCCTTAGCACCAATTCCCCTCTTGACTTATAAAAATGAATTCTTTTCATATCAAAAGCATTTGGTTTTGTAAAAGGACAGCTCATATCAAACGCATATCATGGAAACATCAGAAGAATCAAAGACAAAATCACAAAGCATGGTTCTTCCGCTCTTGATTAAATGAACTACGATATCAAATCGTTGGAGTCAATTACATACTGACAATTCAAGAGCCTTAGCACCAATTCCCCTCTCGACTTATAAAAATGAATTATTTTCCTGAACCTAATTGCTACTCCACAACTCACATAACAAAGCCTATGCAAACCAGACAAACATAATCGAAAAATCTAGTAAACAAAAACCAGTATGTAACTAGTAACAGATACAGCAAAACATTTTCCGCCATACCTCAACAGAACCCAAGCCTTATTCTGTTCAACTTTTCGCGCCAGCTCTCTCATTCTCCACCCTCTGTGCAAAAACCTTTGTCGCAATCATGTTCTCATCGAAATACCTAGCATACGGATGCCCTTGTGGTACAAGTCTTCGATACTTCTCAAAACACTTCTCAGCCTCATTGCTTTTCCTCAATAATGTGTATATTATTCCTTGACACAAGTAAGGCCTAAAATCCCTAGGCTCCTCTTTAACTAACTCCTGATAAACCTTCAATGCATCATCATATCTCCCTTCGATCACCCGAATTTGTGCAACTAATAGCTTAAAATCCCTCAAGTCACTCTTTTTATTCTCCTTCTTACACAGTTTAATCCCCTCCTCAACCTTCTTCTCGATTTCCGCCAATTCATTAATCGATTCATCTTGTGAAGCTGCCATAACCAATCCATGATAAGCCTCAACGCGTAAAGGGTCTTTTTCAATTATCTCATTGAACCCAACTTTAGCCAATTCAATCTCCCCCAAGTTCACATACAAATGGGATTTCAACAATGGCCATTCGACCTCATTCGGTTCGACTTCAATCAACCTGTCGATAATGCTAATAGCATCAAGCAGTTTTTTATTCTTTATCCGAATTTCCATCAAATTCCTTAAAGCTTCCACATCATTCGGGTGAGTAACCAGATGTTCTTCGATTGTTCTTTCTCTTTCCTCCTCTGAAACTGCATCCTTTAAGTCATTTTCCACAGCCGCCGACGGAGTGAAAGCTTGGCTAGCAAGTGCAGGTTTTGGGGATACAAAGAATCTGGCGAATAGAAGGGTTGTGGCAGTAATTGTAGCAATTAGCGTTGGCTTAAGGAATGAAAATGGGTTATGGGGTTGCTCATTAGGGATTTTAGGGATAAGGGGTTTTGGAATTTTTGAGTTCTGTGAAGAAGCAGAGACAGGAAATGGTGGAGGTGAGGTTCTGAAGGAGAGACAAGAAATGGGTTTAGCATAAATTGGACGATAATTGAACTGTATCTGAATTGGGTTTGTTCTGGAACCGGCAGGGTTTAAGGTTGTCATGGTGTTGGTGAAGAAGAGAAGACTGTAGGAGCTCTTAAACCCTAATAATGGCGGAATTTTACAGTATAGACAAAGCTACAAAAATTGAGAAAGGGTAAAATGAAGGGGCTATTTTGGGCTTGTTAGAGATTGGGCCTAATTTGACTCAATGTATTGGGCTTTTGCTTTAGGCCCATCAAGTCATGGTTATGGGCCTCTGGCCTCTAAAAAGTTTTTAAAAGAGAAATTTTCGTATATAGTCACTCAATAATACCTTATTTATATGTTTCATAATTATAGTTTGGGTAATTACATTTGTAACTATAGTTATAGCAGTGTTTGTATAAATTCGTGCAACATTTGAATACGTTTGTATAATTTGCTATACAATTTGTAGTTTTTGTATAACGTTTGTATATTTCGTCATACAATTCGTACACAAAGTTTGCATAAATTCACTATATAATTCACAATGTTCAAATATTTTGTTATACAATTTGATTCACACATAGTTTTTAAATAATCACGCACAACTTTTGTATAAATCACGGGAATTATACAATACTCAAACTGTAATTACAGCTAGATGTTTGTCGCGAGCGATAATTAATTCAAACTATAGCTATGTTACTAAATTAACTAGTACATATTTGCTTATTCGTATAATTTTTCCTATCATCATAATCGTAGCTATAATTTTAAATAATTACTGCTCTCCGCTAATGTTTCATTCGAGTTGATAGAGGGTTGCTTCTGAATTAGTATATCTCTCATAGGTTTGTATAATTCCAGCATTATTAAGATATTTGTATAATTTATTTTATATATTTTTTGTGATTTTTATTTATGTCAATACATTTTACATTGTGTTGTATACAATTTTATGAATTTCATGTATCAATTTTTTTTATTTTTTTTAATTTGTATTTTTATATTATCAGCAAATATACGCTCCATTTATTATTTATATAACTTCAGCATTTGCATACATCTACTTATTTGTATATTTCAATCAATTGTATTGGGTATATTTGATGTAACTATTTTAGTTAATGATGTTTATATATGTTTAATTTGTATATTGGCAGCGAATTATACAAATGGGAATATCCATAGCAGACGAAACTACAACTATAAAACGTAATTAGGCAAGTTATAGCAATTTAAACTGAATTAGTAGCAATTTAAATCTTTCTTATTTTTTTTGTTAATAATTGCATTCTCTTTAATTGTATTTTAGTTTTAAGATTAAAAAATTACCAATATTTCAATTTAAGTTCGAAATAATCTTTTGTTCGCTAGATGTACTAATACTTCCATCTTTTAATGCAAATGTCTTTTTATTTATCCAATTTTTATAGTGAGAAGTTTGTATATGCACAAATGAATAATTGAAACATCTATGCAAGTTAAGCTCAAACAAGAAAATGTTTATATTAATTTATTCAATAAATTTTTCTATCTATACAAAATAAATATAAGATCATATATTCATCATGATTCTTTGAATCTTGTTGCTACTAATTTTATTAATTTAAAACGTGAACTCAATTGCCAAATGTTGATTTGATTGGACATAATTGATGGCTATTAGAAAAGTAACTTTTCAAACAACTCAAGATTACGATACAAACAAATCCATCCATTTCTTTTATAAAAATATATAATTCACGTGGGTGTTTGTCATAAATATCAAATATTTCATTTAATTTTTTAAAAATAATATTCAATTTAAAT
>JAABOM020000110.1:891781-903655 GCA_011800125.2 Solanum clarkiae | reverse complement strand
ATATTATTTTTCTAAAAATACATAAAATAGTAGTTTAAAATGGAAACATTTTTATGAAAATAAATGATTTAGAATAAATTTGATAACAAAAAAAATATATATATTGTAAGATTTGCACAACCTATGGATTTGCCTAATCGAAGAACCAAGTTTGCAGACGTGTTTCCAAAAAGTAAAAACAGATGAGAACACACAATTTTTACGTGGAAACACCTGGCTCATAAAAGGTAAAAAACCACGACATGTACCTCTACAAGATTTTCCCCAACTTCACTAAAACAACGTGAGCCTCAACAAAAAGGATTACAAGTTCCTAGTGTTCTACGAAACAACGAACTTCAACTAATCCTAACAACACACACAAACCTCCCAAGGTTTATGTTCTCCTAGTCTTCGAGTTGCCCTTAACTCGAAGGCCTTTCCTAACTTCAATTTATAGATTACTGAATTTAGGAATACATCAAGACTCAATGAAAAAAAAGAACTTTCTAGACTTAACGAAGAAACAAATCTGACAAGTGTTTCTTCAATTATCAAGACTCTAATTCTCACAACTTAATTTTTTGCTCTTTGTCTCGATAATTTCTTCTCTGCTTTTTCTGTTATTTTATCATGTATGCTGAGAAGGTCTTCTCCAGTTCAAACTCCTCAGTTCCCGCTTCAAGCTTTAGTAGAGTTCTTCGTCGCTTAGAACTCCTTCTTCACCTTAACTTCTTTTTGTAGTTGAGTTCTTCACTTATTAGAACTTCTTTGCAGCTCATTTATTATAACTTCTTTTTAGCACCAACTCTTTTCTATACTTGTGATTGTTGAACCATTTTCCTGCTTTAGTATTGCGATTTTATCTCTAGAAGCTTTATCCGCTCTGCATCTTGTGGTATCATGTCGCCTCTTCTCTGAGATAGTGTGATGAAGGACCTGACAGGTCAACATGTTTCATTGTCCTTTGTCCATCATCAAAACTCTATTGAACTTAACATATTCCCCCTTTTTGATGATGACAAACTTCCTGAGTATGGGCATCCATCCATCTTACCTGCAGCTACTAAGAAGGAACCTAAAGAATGAAACAGGTTAAACAAGGGTTATAAATATTGCATAACTCAAATATGACTTCCCCCTTTTGGCATCATCGAAAACTAATTCTTGTAGCAGACACACCAAGAAATAAGTACGCATAATCCAAGGCCACAAGGGCTACCACCAAGAAAATAGAGTAGAACAAGAAACATTTGTATGCATTAAAGATAGCAAGATTACGTTGAGATCAGCATACAAAAGCAGTCTAGAAAAGAAAAAAAATAGAAAATAAATTCAAGCATCTTTAACATAGTTACTGATAATATGAGCAGGTATCCAAAAAACATAACAAAGGAACAAGTCAGGTAGAAGGGGTATTAGCGGGAATCAACAAGGAAAGGTTGTGAACAATCTCACATAGGCAGCACGTTCATTGTGCAAGATGTCCTCTAGATTAGAGATCTGAGAAAACATGCCACTTTGCTCTAGTGCAAAATCCTGATATGTGATGGCTAATTCTGCAGTCTTGACATCCAAAGCAAGTTAAAGTTTATGAAGATGGGTGTCAGCATGCTGCACAGAAACTGGTGAAGCAACATCGTTCACTTGACCAATCACATTCTTAATCCTTTGCATGGTCCAAACTTGAACAGAAATAAAATATGTCTTAAAGAGCCAAGACAACCACTAGCCATATGGGAGAAAATTGCTATTTTTATTCTTCTTTCCTTTCGAGAAATGTGGACCTTGTGCATCACATCAAAATACAACCTATGAAGAGAGGACATTTTTTTGCGCAAGACATGCCTATGCTAAGCCAAAGTAGGATGACCTGAGAGCTTTCTTGAAGTTTCTAGAGTGGAGGCCAAGTTATCTAGGGGAGGCCATTCATGGCGAACATAGTAATACCAACCCTCATTAGGAACTCCAAAATTCTCCCAATATCCTAAGCACCAAGAAGAATGAATTTTCCTCGAACAGTAGTGATAAATACAGAATCACGCATGAATTCCCTCCCATCAAACTCATACATCTCAGGTTTAGCAAATTTCCTCTGAGTATCAGCCAAAAAAAAAAGTCAGATCAAACTCTAACTTAGAAAAATTTTCATATCAGACCAAACAAACCCCGTAATAACACGGCCCCAGATGAGGGAGCACTTTTGGAAGTAAATCAAGTATGAAAGGACATGTGAGTTTTAGTTGGCAAAAATGATCATGACTTAGGGAAGAGAAGGAACAGGTTAGGGTACCTGATTCATTTATCAATCACTATGTTAGACACAAAACAATTATTACCTAATTTATTTTCAGCTTTTCTCCAGCCTCTGCACCTGAGCTAGTAACTTGCACACTGTAATACACATCATTGTAGACTTAGTCCATTTTTTTGAATTTTGGGATACACCACATGTGAGAATTGAAATGAGAACTCATTTTAGATGTTGGTACAAAAACTAGATTTTCTAGCCAATCATTCAGGAGAGTTTATGCAATCTTAATTATCCCCAAGTCTAATCTAATTTTTTCAAAGTGTTCTCTACTTAGTGCTTTGGTAAAGATGTCAGCAATTTGATTCTCCGTAGGACAAAACATTATTGAAGCAAGACGTTTTTCTATATTATCACAGAGAAAATGGTGTTTTATGTCAATATATTTGGTTCTTTTATGCTGAACAGGATTACTTGCAATATTAGTAGCACTGGTATTATAACACAAAATAAGAACACAATCAATATCTATATCAAAATTTAGCAATTGTTGCTTAATCTAAAGTAACTGAGCACAATATGATCTAGCTACTACATACTCAGGCTTAACAGTTGACAAGGCTACAAAATTCTGTTTCTTAGTGAACCAGGAAATCAAACATATTCCAAGAAAGTGAGCCATACCTAAAGTACGTTTTATGTCCACTAAATAACCAACATAGTCAGCATCAGTATACCCTTCAAGGTTGAAATTACTAGCCTTTAGAGTAATAAAATCCCAATTTCGAAGTTCTCTTGAGATACTTGAAGATCCTCTTTAGTTTCCCCATCATGCTCATATCAAATTCTTCATTCACATGTTTGACAAATTCTTGAATTTGTTCAACTTCTATAGATTTTGATTGGGTACATCCCGAATCAGTAAACTGAGTTTCAGAACCTATAGTTCCCCCTGACTGTGAACTCTCCAGTTGTCCTGCAGATGAACTAGGTACAATTGATTGTTTCTGTCCTGTGCACCAGCTCATAGTTATCCTGATTTTTTGGCTTGAAAGATGATCTTACTTGCTTCTCCCTTACATATGCACTGCATACTTTGTTATCTTTGAACTTAGTTTTTAGCAACCCTATAACTATGTCCTTTAACGCTAGAGTATTTAATTTCTTCCAATTTTACCAACTCCAACAACAGTACCCATCTTCCATCTCCGAAGGAAATTTTTCCTCCCTTTCGTTGGTGCAAGTGAAAAGAACTTGAGTTTGTCTCTAGTTATAAGCCTTGAGCAAGCACTATCCATGTACCAATGCTTGCTTCTTTTCACTGTGGCCTGCAAAATGAATCACAGGTTAATTTTGAGGAACCCAGACTAGCTTAAGTCCTTTTCTATTATAAAAAAGATAAATAAGATCTCTTCTTGCCCAACTCGGTAACATGTTCCTTGACCTATTTTTTTTATCATTCTTAGGTCACTTTTTGCACATGCGCCTAGTGTTCTTATTCCTGACATTATTTGCAATTGAACACTCAATAGTATAATATTCAATTTTTTACAAATGTAGCATAGATCAGTAGTGGTGACATGTTCCTGATAGAATTCTATTCCAGCTTTCTCATTGTGACTCATATTTCCTAGATGATTCACAATTCTTGAAAACTGAGTCCACCTATTTGCCCTTTCTAAATCCAATTTTAGAGTGGATATTTCCTGAGTCAGTTTTCTGACCTTCTCTTTCTCACTAAAGAACTCAATTTTGCATTCTTTCAATTCAGTTTCAATCCTTTTGTTATTCATCACTCATTTTACTGTTACCTTTTTTAACCACTGTTAAGTTTAGTATCTCAGACTTTAAGTTTAGCACAAGGATATCAAGATTTTCAACTTTGTTTCTTCAACTTGTGATTCTCTTCATTAGCTTCTTTCAGACAAATTTTGACCTCAAAACTTTTAAACTTTTGATCTGAAAAATCTTTGATCAGCTATTCTTTTTCATTAGATATCTCTTGAAATTCATCAATCAACCCATTTATTAGCAAAATTAGCTTTCTTTTTGAAAAAATGTGTAACTTCTCTTTTGGTTTAAGAATACTTATCTCAAACTTGTTATCCTCCTCAAGATCTGAATCCTCAGCAGCCATAAAAGCAGTTTCGTCTATATCTTCAGTATCTGACTCCTCCATTCCAGATCCCCTGGCAGCAATCATGGCATACTTTTTTTTTCTTCTTTTGCTTAACAACTTTTTCTTTCATTTCTTTCTCAATTCTTTTCTTTTTTCACTCAATTTTCTATTGTGGACACTGTTTGATATGATGATTCATTTTTCACACTTGTAGCAATCTGATTGATCCTTGTCATCAGACCATTTCTTGTTTTCAGAGTCTTATGACCACTTTCGACTACCTATTTCTCGCTTATCTTTTCCCTTCCCTTTTCTGAGAAACTTTTTAAAATTCTTAGCTAGAAAAGCTATTTGATCCTCATCTAAATTTGATCCTTCATCATCCGAAGCAGCCTTCAGAGCTAAAGATTTCTCACCTGCTATCATTTCCTTCTTTTGACCTTTCATGTTCATTTCATATGTTCTAAGATTTCCATTTCTTAACTAGTATTTCTTAATTCTAGTTAAGTTATATTTAGAATCTTCTTTCTTAACTAGAATTGTTTTTCATAGTTCTTTCTCTTTTTTCTTTCTTTCTATATATAGTATAGTCTCTATTTATATAAAGACATTTATACTAGTCTCCATCTATAGTCACCATCTATATATAAGTTATACACTTATACCGACTATGAGTATAAGAAGTGTATTTTTTAATCAGTTCATTTAGAGTCATAGTTTCAATATCCTTGTCTTTCTCTAATAGCAGTAACCTTCATATCCCACTTAGCTTTGGGTAAAATTCTCAGTACCTTATCAACTTGCTCCTCAGCAATGAGTACCTTCCTCAAAGATGGCAATTCATTGATGAGCAATGTGAGTCTTGCCATCATGTCCTGTAGAGACTCATTTTCCTTCATCTTGAAGGTTTTATACTCAGTAAATAGCATGGCAATCCTAAATTTTCAAACTTGTGCGGTTTCTTTATGTGCAATCATCAAAGCACCCCAAATCTGTTTAATTGTAGTGCAATTCGATATCCTATTGTACTCATCAGGTCCCAGTCCACAAACCAAAATATTTTTGGCATTAACATTTTTCTCATAACCACAAGATCGTCAGCAGTAAACTCTCTTCTTTCTTTAGGAACTTGTTTACCTTCCACAGTTTTCATAGGAATGGTAGGCCCAATGGTGATCCTATCCCAGAGCTCGTAATCTTCTCCTTGCATGAAGTCTTCCATTCTAGCCTTCCACCAACCAAGTGAGTTCCATTGAAGAGTGGTGGTCTTATGGATGACTGTCCTTCTCCATGTCCAAAAGGTGGTGCAGTGTTCATTTTGATAAATTCTTAGATATTAGCCTTTAATAAGAACACCTGCTTTGATATCACTTATTAGATTTGCACAACCTATAGATTTGCATAATCGAAAAACCAAGTTTGTAGACGTGTTTTCAAAAAATAAAAACAAATGAGAACACAGAATTTTTACGTGGAAACACTTGACTCACAAAAGGTGAAAAATCACGACCTATAACTCTATAGGAATTTTTCTCAACTTCATTAAAACATCGTGAGCCTCAACAAAAAGAATTACAAGTTCTTAGTGTTTTATGAAACAGCGAACTTCAACTAATCCTAACAACACACACAAACCTCTCAAGGTTTATGTTCTCCTGGCCTTCGAGTTGCCCTCAATTTGAAGACCTTTCCTAACTTCAGTTTATAGATTATTGAATTTAGGAATATATCAAGACTCGATGAAAAAGAAAGAATTTCCTAGACTCAACTTAACGAAGAAACAAATCTGATAAGTATTTCTTTAATGATCAAGTCTTTAATTCTCACAACTGCATTTTTTGCTTTTTGTCTCGATAATTTCTTCTCTGCTTTTTCTGTCATTTTATCATGTATGCTGAGAAGATCTTCTCCAGTTCAAATTCTTCAATTCCCACTTCAAGCTTCAGTAGAGTTCTTCTTCACTTAGAACTCCTTCTTCACCCTAACTGCTTTTTGTAGTTGAGTTCTTCACTTATTAGAACTCCTTTTCAACTTATTTATTGAAACTCATTTTTAGTACCAGCTCTTTTCTATACCTGTAATTGCTGAACCATCTTCCTACTTTAATATTGCGATCTTATCTCCAAAAATTTTATCCACTCCACATCTTATGATATCATATCGCCTTCTCTTTGAGATAGTGCAGTGAAGAATAGATTTCATTGTCCTTTGTCGATCTTCCAAACTCTATTAAACTCAACATACATTATTATTTAATCATATTAATCTTTACAACTTGTTTTGACCACATTTTTAACTTTATAAGAAAAAAGTAACGTGGACTATTATAATCATACAAACTTTTATAACTTATTTCAACTATAATTTTCAAAAGCATTTCTTGCTTTGAGAATCACCACATTTAAATTAGTGAAAATGAAATATCAATGTAAAGAGAAAAACAAAGATACAATCATACAAATTTTTATAACTTATTTGATGATAATTTTCAAAAATATTTCTTTTCTTTAATGGATCATCACATTTAAATTGGTATAAATAAAATATTAAAAATAAAAAAATAAAAAATAACAAGATGGACTATTATAACTTTGGTACGTGGAGACTGTAGAGAAGAACATGGCAATAACGTGTCAAACAGTTTTGCTTGTCACAATCACAAATCCCAAAGTATAAATTATCGATATAAATAAACATTTTATTATTATAATATTATTATATTTATTTTTTAAATTAGATAATGAACTTCTCTCTCTATCCGTGGAATTAAGTAATTTGCTATAAAAAAATATTATCTCAAAGGATGAATTATCATTAGTCAAGTATTATAATGAAAGAGGTTCATATGCTTTTTTTTTTCCTTTTTTCTAATTTTAAAATATAAAATCATTAAAGGATGTGATGCAGTAGTTTTGGCTCCTAAAATATGACGCCTTTGGGGCTTTCGGTGAGATCTTCACGGACCAAAAAAAATGGCTGCTCCTCCCTTTAACTAGTAATTTCGAATTTGAGCCCTTGATATTAAGAAAAAACTTTAATAGAAAGTGTTTTCTCCTAATGAAACTCCATAAAATATGAATCTAAAATGATCATGTGTCAATATAAGCATCAAACTCCGGATGAAAAATCAAACAAATAAATAAAGATGAGTAGAAACTAAGACTACGTTTACACAAGGGAAAGATTTGCCCTTAGATTTTTGAATTAGGCTATTCTTATCGTTTACATAGCAAATGAAAAAAACAAAATCATCTTGTATTGCTCCATATATATAAATTAAAAACTTAAAAAACATTTTTCTTATTTAACTTTTCATCATAATATATGTAGGAATAAGACAACCTAGGACCACCTTCCCTTCATGAACCCTATCTTGTTGTTTTATTACCCCTAAAACCCTTTGAATGGACTAACCATTGAGCTAGTTTTGAAAGTTCACATCAAACATCATTGTCCCAACAATAGAAAGGAAGGCAAAATTTGCTAATACTAATAATAATATAATTGTTGTGAAGATCACTTCTTATTGGAATCTTTATTAGAGGAAGAATCCAACATCATATTATGGATATTTTGTCTTGTTTTCTCCAATTCATCTTGTATTGATGATGATGATCTTTTCTTCTTGTATGCCTCAAAGAACTCTTTGTTTTCCTTCTCCAATTCCTTCCACACTACATACAAATTTCATTATTCAAGTTAACATAAACACAAAATTAAATACTATTTATTTTGTTCTAATTTATATGATACACTTTTTTCTTATTATCATATTACAAATCGTAATTATATTGAAGTTTGATTTATAGGCTAAATTAAAATTAAATTTTGGGGTAGTGGAAATAACTTCTCTACCGTTTTGAGGTAATAATAAGGTCGTGTATATTTTACTCTCTCCAGATTCTACTGGTGAGATTTCATTAGGTATGTTATTGTTGTAAAATTACATAATACCACAAAGGGTACAAGGAATAGACAAATATCTATGTATATTCTCTTAGTTAAATATCTCAAATTCAAATCATAGAAATAAGAAAAGATCTCCTAAACCAAACCTTTTCATACTATAGGCCTTATGTGGCACAAATTTAGTTGTCACATCACCAAACAATAATATTGAAATATATACTATATAATAGTCGATCATAACTATTTCTTAGTTATAAATAAGTTGAGATTAGCGATATGAATCCTCATTTCATTATTTGAATTCATATCATGTTATCATCATAATTAATAATAAAAAATATATAATAAATAATACCAATAATAAGAAAAGTTTCATACAAGTTTAAAACTTATCCTTAACTAGCCAATAGCTAGCTATAATTTATCTTGTCATGCCTACCCCTTCCCGATGAAATCTCGAGTAAGTATTCACATAATTTTTTTCTATCTAAAAATATAAGTCACTAAAATAATAATTTTATTACTGATATCAACACTTCTGAAATCGCCTATCACCTCCTCCCCCTCCCTCTCCACCCGAACAAACAAGCAAACAAACAAACAAAAGTCATAACAAAGTGGGCTTAATTACCTGTGGAAGTGATAATAGGCTGGATATTTGCATGTTTGGAGAGTGCATCCATGCATTCTTCTTGGTTCATGTTGAATATTATACATTCTTCTATCAAGTGTTGCACCTACATCCACCACCCACCACCCCTTTCTTCATTACTATATATAAAATAATTATAAAAAATAAGTAAAACTCAACTTCTTTGTGTAATATTTATACAATCATGTATCCGTAAATTCGAATTAATTAAATATTTATGTCAGAAGTTTCTCGAATCAATCAAGTTAGAAGTATGAAAGAGTTGAAATAATTATTAAAGAATAAGGCCCGAAAAGGTATGTGAGCTACCTTTGCCTGAACTTCCTTTTCATCTAATCAAATAATAGTATTATGGTTCTAGAGGAAGTCATAGTATCTACTCGAACAAGTCCTTTTTGTCAAGAAAAAGCACCAATAAATCATGTCAAATATCAACAACAATGAAATTTACAGTAAAAAAAATCCAATATAAATTTAAATGAAAGTATTGGAAGAGAAGATGAAATTAAATTGATTAATTAATACTTACCATGTGGATGTATTGAGAAGAAGAATCACCCATTTCTCTATATCTTGCACAAGATCAAATTATTTTTTTATTTTCTTTTCATGAACATTAAGATGAGAAAAATAATTGTTAGAAAAAGCCCTAGTTAATTAATTAAATTAACAAGGGGAAGAATTTAAAGGAGAAGCATTTGGGAAATTTAAAAAGATGGAGAAAGGGATAATATAAAGAAAGAGAAGCACAAAACATATATGGAAAGTTGGCTATATGTTAGTGACTACGCATCATAAATGGAAATATTTTTTATTGGAAAAATTCAAAAAATTATTCTCCATCCAAAATAATACTTTTTTTTGTCTCAATTTAAGTAATATCTTTCAAATTTTAAACAAAACGAGTATTTTGAATTATAATTTTTCATATAATTTTTAAAAATTTTAAATTAATAACTAAAGCTTTTATGTCTAAATTCCTTATTAATATTAATAAAAAATAAACCAGTTGCTATCTACCTGAACTCTCATCTTATTCCCACCTAATAATTTTCTTTTCTCTAAAAAAAATAAAAAAAGAACACTGCCATGAACAATAATAACAATAACAATAAAAATATCTTAAAAAATTAATATAATTTCCTAAATAATAATAAATTACACCAATAATAATGCATTAATTTAAGAGTGATGTCATTTTGGTATGGGGATTCAAATCCCACGTGGTACGAAACCTACGATTGGCTGCAATGGGATTAGGCCAGATTCTTTCATTCATTTACAATTTTGCCCCTATTTTATTTACTTAAGTATATATCTCGTAATAAATAATTTATCTCGTATAATATAAACTTATTTTTTATGTAATAACGAAGGAATTTTTATGAATAATCGCTCAAAAGTATCTTAATTATATTTTATAATTATAGTTTGAGTAATTACGTTTCATAACTATAGCTATAGCAGCATTTTCACACATTTGTATAATTTATTATACAATTTGCAGTTTTGTATAATGTTTGCATATTCCGATATATAATTTGTACACAAAGTTTGTATAATTCATTGTACAATTCACAGTATTTGTATATTTCGCCTTACAATTTGATTTGTGCATAGAATTTGTATAATTCGTTATACAATTCACAGTATTTGTATATTTCACTACACAATTTGATTCGTGCACAACGTTTATGTAATTCGCTACACAATTCACAGTATTGTATATTTCACTACACAATTTGATTCGTGCACAATATTTATGTAATTCGCTACACAATTCACATTATTGTATATTTCGCTACACAATTTAATTCGTGCACAACGTTTATATAATTTATAATTCATAATTTGCAGTTTTTGTATATTTCACTATACTATATGATTCACCCACAACGTTTGTGTAAATTGCGCAAATTATATAAAACTCAAATTATAATTATAACTAAATATTTATCGCAAATCATAATTACTTTTGTATTAACTAATTAATTAGTAAATATTTACTTATCCGCGTAAATTTTTCCTTTTTTCAATTACGAGGGACATAATTTAAAGACGGCAACCAAATAAAGGCACCCATTTTGATTCAGCAAAGTCCACCTGACAAGTTAGGCCCACATACCGACTGTGTTTGGCCCAAAAGTGGATCCCATAGTGGGCCCACTAGTGCTACCTAATCAGTGGGCCCAAACGATAAGTAATTTTTTTTTAAAAAAATATTATTATTGTCGGTAAGTAATTATTTAATTTTAATTTCTACTACAAAATTAAATAAAATGTTAGTATATTTGAGATATTTATGATTTTAGATAGAAGATTCAATTTTATTTTTAAAAAATTTCATATCAAGTCAAAATAAAACAATCAAAAAAAAAAATACTAATTTCATAAGTTTTTGCTGGTTGTCTACCTTTTTTCAATGATAATTATTTAATAAATTTTCATTTTAAATTTTCTTATAATTCATATACCTTTTACAATACGTTTAAAGATTTTTTTTTAAAAAAATTAAATTAAACTAATGATCTAAAAAGGATTCAGAAGGATATAAGGGAAGTATCACCTTTATTCATCTACTATTTTGAAAATAGATTTTTATTTTTACTGAACTCATTTAATATATCATGAAAAAGATAATTATTATTAATTTATTTTAAAATTATTTTTCAAAATCTAATACTAAACTAATATGAATAATAGTCATTTCTTAAGAGACATACAAAGTTAAAAATGAATGAATAAAAATTAACAAAATCAATATATTATCAAAATAATTATTAGATGATTATTATTATTTTGATGAACGACTATATTTGTTGATTTCTGTGTAACCAACTTATTACAAATTCCCATATTTTAATCTAACATGTGCACTTAGCATTTTCAATAAATAGATGAATCATTATTATTTTCAATTAGAGTAAATATTTCCCAATCAATTATTCCATCTTAATCTCTCAC
>JAABOM020000110.1:877403-891440 GCA_011800125.2 Solanum clarkiae | reverse complement strand
CATTATTGCTCTTTTTCCACAATGACAAAAAATATTGAAATTCATTATTTATCAAAAAAGGTCAAAATGTGTAAAAAAAAATGGAAAGGCAAAGACTTGTGTATTTTTAATAAAAAGAAGAAAAAGAAAATGTATGTTAATTTGAAAATAAATAGTATATATATATAAAAATGTGGTAGGGGTAAAAAGGTCAAGTTACCCATTTTTTTCCATTGGAATGTTCAAAAAATAACCTTTCACGCGCCCCCGCGAGTGTAATGCACACAATGTGCCATGTCAGCACCCTGTGCCTACTTGTTCAGGAATTGCCAAGTTGAGGATCATATTTGTGCACTATGAAAGTTTAAGTTCCACCTTAAAAAGTTATGCTAAGTTTGGGGTCATTTTTATATGTTATGCCAAAAAATAAATTAGTTGAGCGTTGATGTTAAAATCTCGAACATTATAGTTTTTTATATGGGCTTCTCCTACCACTATAATATGGGCCTCTCAATTATTTGTTGAAAAATTGGGCTTCAACATTTAAGCTTAGCTGAGCCCCACTATAAATATGATATGCTGCTTCTCTCTGCGAAGCCCTAATCGGCAGAAGCAGCTTCTTCCAGGTACTCTCCTCTATAATTCTCAAATCCTAATTTCTGCCATCATCGAACTGTAAATTTTACAGCTGTTTGTATAATCCATCTATTTGTAGGTAAGCCGGTGAACTTTTCGTAGGGTTTCAGAGCTGTATCTAACCAAATGGCTCCTAAAGGTACAGTTATCACTGTTTTGTTTTTCGTTGGAGTTTTTGAATTTTTTTGGAGATTTGTTTAAGATATGTGCTGGATATGCTTATTATGCTGTTGGAAATGTGTGATATGTTTGTTATATAATTGGTGTTGATAACACATTTGAAAAAAATTCAGTGTTTTACTTATTAATTATGGTGAAGGAATGAATATACTGAGGATTTTGTAAATACGCAAGGCATAGATTAAGTTTTATAGCTACGCTCAAAACTGTAGCTATTTACGAAATTTTCTGCACTTCTCACTTTCTTTGTTTTGTTTCTGAGATTTGTTTAAGATAAGTTCTGAATATGTTTATTATGTTGTTGGAAATGTGAAATGTTGTTGCCTTTATGTGTGCAACGTGTAACTAATTCTTGGACTTAGCTCTAACCTGTGATACCATTTGTTAGTATATGATTGGTGTTGATAACACATTTGTTAAAAAAAATCAGTTTTTTTTGCTTGTTTTTTATGGCCAAGGCATGAATATACTGAAGATTCTTATTGTTTGTTGGTGGTAGTAATGGTAGTAGGTTTAGTGTTGTGAGGATTTCAGTATTGTAATAGGATAATTTTTGGTTGAAGCTGTTAAAACTTTATTTTGTTTTTGGCATGTAGGCTGAAAATAGAGGTGTTGTTGTTCTGGTGAATAGTCATATCACATGGTGTTTTTCTGCATTTAGTTGAAATTGTTAGAAAACCTGTTACGAGTCACAGTTTTTAGTAATGATTTGAGCTCTAATTTTTGTAAAAAATCCTGATTATCTGGGGTGAGGCAGGAGGAGGATGCTTGTATAGTTGTGCATTTTAGGAATTTTACTGAAAATAGAATAATTGCTTTGATTATTGTTGTCTTTGTCAAGTGCACCCTTAATAGGTTTTGGAATCTTAAATAGATTTGTGATTGATTTGAGTAACAATTGGAGCTTTAATATTTGCAAAAAGTGCACGACTAATTAGGGCAGCAGAGGCGGCGGTAGTAGGGGCTTGTATGATTGCTGCATTTCAGGAGTTTTTTCTGAAATAGAGTAATTGCCATGATTACTGTTGTCTATAGCAAGTGGGGGACCCTTGATAGGTTTGGGAACCTTGATGAATGAGAGAAGTATATTTTGGATGATTATGCAATTTTGAGAATTTCGTTTTTGTTTGAGAAAGATATTCCTAATTAGGCTTAAATTATTTTACTTGGCCTGCTTTATATAATCATTTATGGTATCACTAAGGTTAGGATAAGATTCAATAGTTTGATTTGGGAGATCTTCTAAGTTCTAACATCCTGCTACATAAATACATTGAGACCTGGAGGATGCAATTCATGTAAGACTCTAGGACGAGCAACGGTTAGAGGTGTGTAGAAAATTTTATAGGTTCTACATATGCTAGGAGGGAAAGTCAATCGTATTACTTACTAGTATAGATATGAAGAGTGGATGTTGATTTATTTGCAGCCTTCTACTAAAACAATCCTGATTCTGGAACTTTAAACTGCAAATTGCAGCTGATTCAACCAAAAAATCTGACCCTAAGGCTCAGGCCGTCAAGGCTGCTAAGGCTGTTAAGTCAGGATCAACCTTCAAGAAGAAGTCACAAAAGATAAGGACAAAAGTTACATTCCACCGTCCTAAGACTTTGAAGAAGGACAGAAACCCCAAGTATCCTCGTGCTAGTGCACCCGGAAGGAACAAACTTGACCAGTACAAGGTCCTAATGTGGCCTCTCACCACCGAGTCTGCCATGAAGAAGATTGAAGACAACAACACCCTTGTTTTCATTGTGGACATCAAAGCTGATAAAAAGAAGATTAAGGATGCCGTGAAGAAGATGTATGACATTCAGACAAAGAAAATCAATACCTTGATCAGGTATGTTTCCTTTGTGCTGCTCTTCGTTTTTTCCTAAAATGATAACTGTCAAAAGTGCATAACGTATTTTATACTTTCATATAATTAAAAACTGGTTTCTGTCAACCTGCACACGGACTCTATTTCTTTGTACTGTATCTTTTGTTATTCTGCATATTGATGGTCATTCCTTGCTAAGCTACTACTTTGTGTTCCTTGTTCAGGCCTGATGGGACTAAGAAGGCATACGTGAGGTTGACTCCAGACTACGATGCTTTGGATGTCGCCAACAAAATTGGGATTATCTAAATTAGTCTCCCGTTTAGAATTTTGCAAGAATTTAGAATATCGGATTTAAGTTTCTTGAAACACTTGAATGGAAGTGCCTTGTGTTTTGAATTTTGCTTTCCAGAGACCTGTTTTGTTCCATATTACAAGAGAATTCAACCTTATATGCTCGATTTCGCTTTCGTAAATTTCTGTGAAGAGTATGATCCTAAATTTTAATAGTTGAACGGGTTCAAGAATCGTGAAAAGAATGTGACCTTGCTTTAGCTCCAAGTTTCATTTATAGTGAGATGTTTACTGAAATCACTTTTTGGGTTGTATAATCCCTACTCGCATATTAGTCTTTTATCTCAATACGTGATCTCCACTCATTCCTATTTAAGGTCATGTTCTCGGTGAAATGAAATTTTGTTATATCTTGTATCTCCCTCTAAATACTTCTTCGATTTATCTCTGGCCCTCGTGTGTTATAAGGTGGTGCATAGAACTGGTTGAAAATCTGTGATCACAATCACTGTTCTTTGAAGTGAGCAAAGAAGTTTGCAATTTCCCTGTTGACTGTTTTTGACCACTAATCAGATGCTATGAGTCTAAATCCATTATTTAGGCAATCTGAATACCTGTTTCTCCCTGTTTAACTGTTCAATTTACCTCACAATCTCAAGAAACTCGACTTAGTACAGCTTCAAATGCATCACAATTTATTAACCTTTGATGCCTATGTTATAGTACATGAAGAATTACGAGGTGGATGGGAATGACATCTCCGTTTTCTCTGTTGTGTGGACATTGAAGTGTCGAGTTGTGTATCAAAATTCTCAAAGAACATCAGTTTCCTGGCTCTTCCTTGCGTGCTCGAGGAAGTATCCAAGAAGTTCATATATCTCAGGTTTGTTGGCATGTCTCTTGTCTCCAGTAACAAACACATGAAGCTTGCATTTGATTTCAACCCAACTACATCCAGGTATCGTCTTCAATCCCTTTTCCCTCATTTCATTCCTTACGATGGACACGCTCTTCCATCTTCCAGCAGCAGAATGTGCATTACAGAGCATCACATATGATGAAACGTCTCTAGGCTCTAAAGCCAATACCTTTTCAGCAGCATATTCCCCTAGCTTCGTGTTCGAGTGTATCTGGCACCCCCCTAACAATGCCTTCCAAAATCCTATACCTGGATCAAATGGCAAATCATGGATAAATTTCTCAGCTTGTTGAAACCTCCCTGAACGCGATAACAGATCAACCATACATGCATAATGCTCAGATTTCAGCAGATTAGTGTCCCGAGTTCTTGCCTGCTCGAAATATGAATAAGCCTCATCAACAAGACCAACATGACTACATGCCAATAACAAACCAAGAAGAGTGACACTATTTGGCTTGATTCCACTACATTCCATCCTCTTAAACAACTCAATCGCTACGTCTCCTCTCCCATTTTGAGCATGAGCACATATCAGAGCATTCCAAGTCACAACATTTCTTTCAGGAAGTCTACCGAAAACGCAAAGACAATCCTCTAAGCTCCCACATTTTGCATAAAAACTAACAAGAGAATTGCCTACAAACACACCAAACTCACCCAAATACTTCACAGCACAAGCATGAAAACTCTTGCCCCTTCCCAATGCTGCCATATTTGCAGCTGCACTTAACAAAGAAGGAAACGTCGATTGGTCAGGTACAAAACCTTCTCTCAACATCTCAACAAAAAGATTAACAGCCTCTTCGTTACGTCCTTTCTTGCTACACCCACCAATCATAGCATTCCAAGAAACAACATTTCTCTCTGGGATCACCCGAAAAAACTCCGTCGCTTCATCAAACCTCTGTTCTTTAAGATACCCACATAGTAAAGTTGTATAAGAAACCACATTTGGTTCATGGATATCCTCGAAAACAACTCGACCTTCTTCAACGCTGCTTAATTTTACATAAAGATCCAAAAGCGCACTACCCACATAAACATTCGAGTGAAAGCCAAGTTTCATTGACACAACATGAAATTGCTTTCCCAAATTTGGATTATCTAGAACAACAGATGAGTGAATTACAGCACCAAAAGTGAACTCATTGGGTCTGATATTCAACTCAAACATTCTTGTGAAAATAGCCATTGCTTTCTTGTGTTGATTCAATCTAGCAAAACGGGTAATCAAAGCTGTAACCGATGATACATCTCGGTTAGGCAATTCATCGAACAGTCGGTATGCATTTGAACTTCGGACTCTTATATGTACTGGTAGATATAGAAAAAATAATCGAGTGGAGCGAAACATATTATGGTGTATTTTTGGAGATACCTCTAATAAATCATTAAAACTTTCGGAGTAAATAAACTTTTTATTTCCTCAAAGTACACTCGATCCTTTCCTCTTGTAGCTTACTTTAAAAGACTAGAAATATTAATGTCGTCCTATCACTAGTTCAAAGTTAATTAAATTTCAATATAATTTTTAAATAATATATGTTACTCTTGTTGTCCAAGTTTATATGACATTATTAAAATTTAAAAATCAAAATTTTTTTTGTCTTTTTATTTTTAATTTTTCGATTATTATAATTTATATTGCAGTTTAAATTATTAATTCTTGTGATTTATAATATTTTTTATTTAATTTTAATACGTAAATGTATTTGGATTAAATATCTGGGTTTACCATTCCTCTTTTACGTATTTTTAGCCGCAAGCTCCTTCAATGGCGATAGCCGCCGCCATTACAGTGCCTCTGTCAACTCCAAGCCACCGCCGTCGTTCTCTTTCTTCCGTTTCCGGTAATTCCATTCGATTCTCTTCTCCGGTCACTTTACAGTCGAACAATCTCAAATTCGCCGGAGGTAGAGGAATACAGTGCCCTAGTTTCCGAATATCTGCGGCTTCTTCAATGAAAATCGAAGCTCCAGAGAATAGCTCTTCAGCTTCTTTTCTTGACCGCAAGGAAAGCGGATTTGTTCACTTTGTCAAGTACCATGGCCTGGGCAACGACTTCATATTGGTAAAACTGAATATAATTTTATTACATGTGCAATGCTCATTATTGGATGTTGATTTTTCTAATTTATGAGGAATTTGGAATTATAGTGTCAAAAAGTAGAAAATGAACTTGCTGCATTCATTTTTTTCTGATGTAAAGCTATCCTTTTTTTCGCATTCAACTTATGATCAAATTCACAGTTTATCTGTTGAATTTTTTTGGTACTGGTGTTTGCCATAATACAAAGTTTGGTAGATTTGTTGGGGAAGAAAATATGTGAAATCAGTTGAAAAATTTGTTTGATAGGAAAGTATTATTTCAAAGTTTTAACTTTAAAATTGGATAGTTGAAGGAATTTGAATTCTTGAAAGTGGTTTAGATTGTGTAAAATGGTTAAATATAGAATGCCGTAAACTACTTTGAGATATTAAAAAATGAAAAAAAGTTGAATATACCAAGGTAGTATTTAGTTATCTTCCCCGTGTTTTTGAGTTTGAAGATGGTGAAGTTATCTTTTTTTTTTATTTGCTAATGTTCCATCCTTTTGTTTGTGACTGAAAAGTTTGACTCTTTCTTGAATTACCTTGTCCATCTTGCCATTCTCTTTTCTTGTCCTTGCGATATGCTAAAATGCTTCTTTTGTTCAATCAAATGTGAAAGGATGGATTGTTACCCCAGTGATGGCTTGTTTAGAGATTAGTCTCGGAAAAAATGCAGTCTTGTGGAAGATAACTCAAGAGTTCTAAATTTCTTTTTGAGGATTTATAAATCATATGCTTGTTTGGGAGTGAAAAGTTTGAGTCTATTTTGCTGGAATATTGCTGGTTTTTAATTAAAAGTTGATTCTTTAAAATGTTGAAACTTTGGTATATTTTTTGTTTGATAAAGCTCACAATATTTTAAGGTCTAGAGACAAAAATCCTATGTTTATGAATCACTAATAGCAGTCCGTACCTGAAATTTTGATATTTGGGAAAATACACATAAAAAGTATGGGTGGGGAAGGGCCATGGTTCTTTGATTAGATGCTTATCCTTTATATGCTTATTTTTGAGTAGGTTGACAATAGAGATACAACAGAACCTAAGGTCAGTCCTGATCAAGCTGTGAAACTGTGTGATAGAAACTTCGGTATTGGTGCGGATGGGGTAATATTTGCAATGCCGGGTGTCAATGGCACTGATTATACCATGAGAATCTTCAATTCAGATGGAAGTGAGCCAGAGGTAACATTACATGTTCCTTGAACCTAGAATTGATTCCATATCTGTCTCAGGAAGGAGTAATTTGACTTCTAGAAATTGTGTCTTGTGTTTGCACAGCTATGATTGAGAAAAGGATAGAACGTGTTGAAATGTATCTTGCTTTCCGTTCAATCGCTATCTCTATATTTCTGATTCCTTGCTTTTCTCTTTATTTTTGTTGATTTTCTTTTAGTAATGCCCTTGCTTTCCTTGTCTGGTGGCAAGAAAAAATAAAAAGGATTTCAGAAGAACAGAAAATTGTGTTAGCAGCAAAATATGATCTTTTTCTTCATGGAATAAAGAGCAGAATGTGCGTTGTTTTTATTTTTATAAAGTGCGAACTTGCTTCATTATGTAATTAGGCCATTCCTTCTTGTTATCTTCCTATTCTTTTCCATTTGCTGACATGAATGAAAGGAAGCCTGATTGAACATGTATAAATTCCTCTCTGCAGCAAATCGGTAGGGTCCTCCCTGTATACATTGCTTTTACATTAAAAATATTCCTCCTTGCATCTACATAGCCCTCTTTCATTCATCCTCCTTTTATCTCGTAGTCCCGTTTGAAGTTGAAATTTTCTGATTGTTTAACAGATATTTTCTTTTGTCTACAAACAGATGTGTGGTAATGGAATTCGATGCCTTGCCAAATTTATAGCTGAGCTTGAGAACTTCCACGGAAAGAAAAGGTGCTTACATTCTATTTGTTTCTCTGTCTACAGTAACCTACTTTATAGAGCCTCAAACATCTTCCTGATATTTACTGCTGTATGTTTTTTAAATTATGTTCTTTTACTTGTTTCTTTGTATTGAGAACTTCTGGGGAACTTGAAGCTTCTTTTGACCTACTTATTTGGTGCTTTGGAGGGTTACATTTTGAATTTTCTCGGCTAATTTTAAAATTAGCAATTTATCATGAACCATCTTGGAACATTAGTCATGCTTCCATAACTTGATCGTGCCGTTCACGTCTGAGAATTTGACTGCCAAGTAACATAGTTTGTTTTTCTCTTTTTAAATTCTTCTTCTGCTTGAGGTTCCCTCTTTATAGGATATTTGTGCCACTCATTATGTGAAGTGGTATCATGAAAAGCTCTACATAAAGATCCTAAGCACCAGATGCTATTTGGTCAATGTCTCAAATCTGTATAAGCGAACATATTCTAGTGGCTAGGATGGTTCAATATTTTAATACGCTCTTGTTCAGAGTATAAATGCATCTTTGAACAGGTGAAATTTTTACAGTTTCTTGAATATGATCATTGGGTCTCTGTATGAATTGAACAGTGATAAGAATCATCTATCGCACCACCTCGTTGATCAGTACACTTAATCTGATTCTGGTTGATAGGACTAATTGATTGAATAACTCGTGATATGATTATTGTGGCTAACCAATCCTGATGTCTCATTAAATTCAATAATAGTATTATTACAGCTAGTGTATTTGATTTCGTTAATTATTCTGGCTGACTGGCTGTCATCTCTTTTTAATCTTGTAGTTTCACCATACATACAGGGGCTGGACTTATTGTTCCTGAAATCCAAGATGATGGAAAGGTAAATTCCATTTTTCTCAGCCACTTAGCTAGAATAAGGGCCCTATTTCGTGGATAGAACAAAATAGATACATAAGATCTTATAGTCACCCCAACTAGATTGGGATTGACACTTAGTTGGCTGATTGATTCAAGGAGCTGCATGTTATTAGGCATTCACACTGAAGTTTATTCTTCCATTGAAGTTTGATTTCAGATTACTTTTGAATTAATTGGGAAGGTAATCACATGGTTTCCTTTTTATTTTTTATTTTTATTTTTTAAATTTAATATTTGTTTTTGATTTCAGGTTAAGGTTGACATGGGTGAGCCCATTCTGAAGGCATCAGATGTGCCGACTAAACTACCCCCTAATAGAGATCAATCTGTCATTAAATCAAGACTAGATGTAGATGGAAGAGCATGGAATGTAACCTGCGTTAGCATGGGGAATCCTCATTGTGTCACTTTTGGTACTGAACAAAGCCAGGTATTTTTCTTTGGCTTAGTGCTTTTTGCTACCGTTCTTGTGGAATCAAAGGCAGCTGGTGGCACAGTTGATTTGAACTGTTGTAGTATAGGGATAGTAAATATTCTGTTATCTCTAAGGTTCAGAACTCTATCCTATGAAAAGAATGGATAACCACTCTTATTGCTCAGTCTATTTGATCAGATTGATAGATACAAACTCTCCCCTGCAAATTGCTTGCTACTATGCATCTCAGAACGGAAAAACAATACAATTCTTTTGTCCGTGCTTTCTCCTCTTTACCTTATATTTTGGTTGTAAGTTGGACATGGGAGGGCTAAACATTTTACCAAGCTGCTCTCTGTGAACTGGCCTCTTAAGTATCTCTTGTTGTATTTAGGAATTCAAGTTAATCATTCTATTATTTTCTTAAGATGAAAAGGAGTATTTCATAGGGGGTTTCATCTTTTTCCTGGCGAATATTAGTCATTCTGTTTCCTTTTCCAATTTAGTGGTCATCTGATTAATTGTTTCACTATTTAATAGTAAGCTTGTGGAGATATAGAATAATATTCACTGAAAGCTTACGTCACTCCCATTTGTGGGATTTTGATTGCTTTCTTTTTCTGCTTGTCATGCAACAGGATTTGCAAGTAGATGAACTAAATTTGGCAGACATTGGTCCAAAGTTTGAACATCATGAGATGTTTCCTGCTCGCACTAACACAGGTCAGTTTAAATCTCAGCGTGGAGAAATTTACTATCTTTAATGGTGCAGTAGTTGATCTTCAAGTCAGCCTTGTTACGCTTTCTTCAAAAAGTTTTGGAACTGCACACCAAGATATGTGGTGCTTCTTATCTCATCCTTGTCTATGCTAAATTAGCTTCATTTGAAATCTCAATAATCCAAAAGTAACTTTGGGGGGGGGGGGGGGCAATTTTCCCGCTTTTATGTAAAACTGAGAAAGGAGAATTTGGGTCACATATTAATTACATGTTCAAGTTTGTTACCGGAACAAGTTTTTGGTGTCTAACGGCATCATACACTGATTCTAAACTTTTCTAGTCGAATTCACCATAATGTTGATCTGTACTTTTTTTTTCTTTTCATTTTGCCTTTGCTATTAGGTAGAGCTTCCTTACGGTGATGAAACGATAAGGCCATGACTCCAACTTCTCTTTTTTCCCCTTCCTTAGGCCAAAATTCTTTCCAAGAAAATGGATTTTCCTATTTATACTCTTGGAATTTTCCTAGAAACGATATGGAAATTTGAAAATACCTTAGGAGGCGCTGCAGCTAGGGAAATCATGGCTGTTGCACCTTGCTTATGTCTGGGTTCAAGAAATCCGTTCCATGGCCAGTGCCATGAGTTTTGAGAAGTTATAGTTCAAGAATATAGGTATCTCCTGTTCATTCCAAAAAGTTGAAGATTTCTATTTGTACCCCTTGAAATTTCCCTAGAAAGGAAATGGAAGGTTGAAAATCCCTTCGGGAGGCGCTGCAGCCACAAAAATCAATGGCTAAAGCGCACCTTGGCTTATGTCTGAGTTCAAGAACTCTATCCATTGCTGCAGCACCATGAGTTTTGAGAGGTTATATATCAAGAATATAGACATCTCCTGCTCATTTCATACAGGCTGCAACTGCTTTTTCATACTGATAGTGGCACTACTGCACTGATACCATGTATCATCCAGAAAATTTTGCACTATATCCATTGAAGGAACAAGTCTATACCTTAGGAGTTCAGAAATTTGAAATGTGTCAAGGTAACATTGCACAATTAAGTATAATTTGGGAATGTCGAAGAAAATCCAAGAAAACTGACAACATTGTTCAATGATGTTACTAGCCCCTTTTGCCTATCCGTGAAGACAATTTAATCATGACCGTGTGAAGGTCAAAATATTTACAACCCAAAATACCCAACGCACTAGCAAACTGAAAATCTGCGCCTTCACCAACAAGTCAGCCCGCAATATAGTAGCTAAATCTCTCTTTAGATTGTCTTTTATTTCTTATATACTATTTTCTCTCTGCTTGTTTGCTTAATGAAACTCCTCTCATATTCTCTTTACCATTTATCCTACTTCTCTGTGATTGCTGTAATAGATAAAATGTGAAACCCAAAACGGATAAGGAAAAAATATTTTGAATGAAAAATTATTGCGTGCTCAACTTACATTTATAGATAAAACCTTGAAATCGGCTATTTCTAACAACTACCTATGGTTGAATTTAACCAACTGTCTAATTTGGTGTTAGCATCCTAAGTGAGCCACCAAATTGAATAATATTGGTCAAAGATCCTCACGAAATGCAACAAGAGGAACCTCGCATAAAGAGAGTAGAGAAATGTGCAATTGAAGAATAATCAATTCAGGTCTCATAACGATCAGTGATAGTAATAGCATGTGCTGGTGTCTGCAATTGAAGAACAATCAATTCAGGTCTCATAGTGACCAGTGATAGTAATATCATGTGGTGTTGTCTGCAACTTTGTTGAAGGTAATAAGCGGATTTATCGAATGGGAAGCAGTAATTGCACATATTTCAATTAATAGCAGCTAATTAAAAAATATTATAGCTGTTTACGATGACTTAGTGGAAAGAAAATTAACAATTAAATGAAAAATTTGAGATGGTATTGGAAGGAAGAAAAATGATGGGAAGAGAAGAAAGGAACATAAAGGAAGCTGAAAAGAGAAGTAACTCCAAGTAGTCTAAAAGTAAATGGAAACTAGAATAAACAAATAAAAATAATATAAGGATGCATCTTGCCTACATAATCAGTGTACATTATTGTTTGTTTCTTTGGGGTTTTTTAAATGAAAACATAATTTCAGTATTCAGAAATTTCTATATGTAGTAGAAGTGGTCTGCATTATATAATGTGGCATTGGAAAGAAATTAAGACTGGAAGTCGACAAAAAGTGTTATTCTGTTTTAGGTAATTAGTTTGGTTATATGTATGCTAATTTGACAAGCTGTTCATGGTTATTGACCTGGATTAACATTTCTTATCTAAAGTGACTGAGTGCGTGTAATTTGGCATGCATTATCCAGCTGCACTTTTTTGACTGGCAATAAAGGGCTTTAGGTGCACTTCCAATATCATTATAGGTTTAGGTTGGTGCAATCATTTAAGTTTTTTGTCTGTGCTCAAAATGTAGCTCCCTGATTAAGAATGTATACAATTTCTGTGGTTAAACTTTCAAGCACTTGCTGCTATTTGATAAAGATAATGATTACAAAATGTGTGTTTTGTGGCCATGTTATTATTTGATGAAACACCTTTGTTGCATTTTTTGAAATATTTGTTTGATCTGCAGAATTTGTACAAGTCTTCTCCCCAACACACCTGAAAATGCGTGTCTGGGAACGTGGTGCAGGTTTGTATTTTGAACAATAAGGAAACCTTCACCCTCTGAATAATTTGATCTGTTATCATTATTTGGTAAATGTAGTTGTGTTTCGAGTATAGGTGAGACGCTAGCCTGTGGGACAGGAGCTTGTGCCGTAGTTGTTGCAGCAGTGCTCGAGGGTCGTGCTGCAAGGGTAAGAAGTTGATTACTTTTGGGTTTTAATGCTTGAAAATCATGTCAAATATGTGTGGCCATCTACCCCATTGATTGTTCCTTTGATCATTGCTCCTCCCTGTTTCTGAAGCAGCGTTGTATTGTTGATTTGCCTGGTGGGCCACTTGACATTGAGTGGAGTGAGAAAGACAACCATATATACATGACGGGGCCAGCAGAGGTCGTTTTCTATGGGTCAGTTCCTCTATAAGCCCCTAAATGTAAGTTTATTTCTTACTTTATCCTTTCTGTGTAACCTCGTAGAATTTGCTCCAAATGTTTTGACGGAAAGCAGATGAGTGGATCTTGGATTGTTTCCTCAAATTGAAATTCTTTTGTTGTGATTTCTCAAAGCTGTGAACATTTGCCATCCCTTATTTAGTCATTTCAAGGAGGTGGAGAAAGTACATATTGCCTCCTCGTCGTTGTATAAGTATCATCGTCTTCCTCATGGAGGACGAGGACACTCACACTATCACTCATAGAACTAATGGGTTGTGTTGATCTTAGTCAAGTTACACTAGACGTCCAGGCCATTGAGACATGACATAAGTGTATCCGTTAAGGAACCAAGGGGATACAGCAAACATTTTAAAATCTAACACATGTACAAGTTGATATCACTAGGATTTATAATAATTCTTTTAAATAATGATTTACTAATTAATATTGACATTCTACCTAAAAATAAAAAAAGAAAAAAAAAATGTCTTAGCAATTGCCAACTAGAATGGAGAAAATACTTGAAACAGTTTAATTGGGAGATTACATTTAATATGTCGTTATTATAATTGCATGTTATTATTTCAAACATGAGCTGGAGATTTAAAATGTAATTTATTATTGGTTAGTTTAGTTGCCGCTCTTTTTATTAGTTAAATTTATCCTAAAAAATAAAAAAAAATTGAAGGGTGCGTTAATCTTTATACATTTGCCACGTTTAGTCAGATGGTCAATTAAACAAGCTCGAAACTTAAATCATATTGAACTACTTTTTAGTTGATTACATGTTTGACTTGATTATTACAGGGTTCATTTTCACTCTGAATTATTCCTAAGCACTTTGCTAAACAAAATTAAATTAGTAACCTTCACAAGTGGATTCCGGTTAATTAATTTTTTTTAAAAGAAACCGCACCTAATCGCTGGTTGAAATAATAAAACATTCTTGCACTTTTTTCTCCATTAAGATGAGGATATATCCGAAATAACTTTTTAGAACATAGGATTAAGGTCTGTACACGGTACACCACCTTTTTGGACCTTGCTCTTAAAATTTTATGTATATGGTACACCCTATTTCTTTTTATCTCACTTATGAAATT
>JAABOM020000110.1:824253-847497 GCA_011800125.2 Solanum clarkiae | reverse complement strand
CCTGTTTTCATTTTGATAAGTCATCTTCTGATAAATGTATCCTGCTTGCCTTAGTTCATGTTTGAATATGATTTGTCAACTAACGTCAGTGTGGATTAAGTAAGCTTTTTGCTTTTCTCCTTGTGTTTTTGTCTTTTTGGTTTTTAAAACCTTTCCTCTTCCGTTACTTCTTATCAGAAAATGCCAATCCATTTTCCAATGAAATACAGAGGCAAAATTGTATCAAGCCAATATGAAAGTTGGACTAACACATGGCAGTAGAGAGAGAGAGAGCGCATCAATGGTGCTATTTCTTGATTTCTCCGCACCCCTTTTCTCATTTCATACTTGTTAACTTTCCTTTTCTTTCTCTGATCAAATAGAAATAGAAATACAAGTCTGCAAGCAAAACTGACACCAATCTTGATGTTGGTAAATTTCATTAACCCCTTTGCTTCATCTTCTTTCTAGTTCATTAATCTTTCCCAATGTTCTGATCTTCTTGGCTTTTCTGTGATTTTTTGCTTCTGATTTTGCCCCCTTTGTGCTTCAACTGCTCTGCTCCTTTTTCTGCTTTAGAATATTCAGAAAGAGAAAAGGGCCTTTTTTGGTTTTTGATCATTTCTTTTACTGAAATTATTGAATGTCAACTTCGTCCTCCTCCTCTTTTTTTTGCCCCACTTGAAGAATTTCACTTTTTACTTCCTTTTTTTCGTTTTAAAAATGAGTTTTTGGAGATTGTAAGAATACTAACAAGATAGGCATGTATTTGGTTTCAAAGTGAAGGTGGCAGTGTATTTTATATTTTTAGACAAATGAGTGAAAATGATATTGAAAAATGCATCGAACTGTGTTTTTTACTAGGAATATTAATAATGATACTTTGATTTTGTGTTATATTTGACCTAGGAGTGGTCGTTTTTTTCCCATGATGATGATTTTTATTGTTCTTATCGTCTTCACCCTTTGATGTGTATAATGCATATTTTGGATATAGCTCACATCAAGCATGTTATAGTCCTAGCATAGTTACCTGTTGACTGTGTGAAAAAAGATTCAGTTCTGCTCAGCTGATTAAGTCTCATCTATACCTTGTTCTAATAGGTTATATGAATAGGGCTTAGTTGTCTGAGGTCTCACGTACAAATCCTAGCAGAGAGGAACGGTAAATAACACTTGGGACATTGTTTTTCGGAATTTTCTGATACATTACCCTTCTTTAATGTAGTGACGACGTTGAAACTTTTTCATAATTTAATGATGTAGAACATTCCGGAAACTTTTTCATAATTTAATGATGTAGAACATTCCGGAAACTTTTTTCATAATTTAATGATGTAGAACAACATTCTTAGATGAGAGGTTAAAAAATCTTCCTTGGGTAAGTATTAGTGACATTCCATATAATTCTTTTTGTTGTATTTTTTGGGTGATGACATGCTTCACTTTAAATTGGCACTTGTATTTTTCATTACAATCATGATTAGATGTTTGTTCTGTTTTCTGCACTGTTTATTTGGTCACTGTTTAACTGATTATCTTAAAACTTCACACATTTTTGGCATGAAAGTTAGGTCTTAACAACTCATGGATTGTAGTTTTGCAGTTGAAGAACACTCAATATAAGCGAGGAAAATGACTCGAGACAAAATTGATGTTCATCAACATGGTGTGGCAGTTGATCAAAAGAAGTCAAAAATTAAGTGTAACTATTGTGGTAAAGTTGTTTCTGGTTTCAGTCGTCTTAAACACCACTTAGGAGGCATTCGTGGAGATGTAACTCCTTGCTTGGAGGCTCCTGTACCTGTGAAAAAAGCACTTGAAGCTGAGATACTTGGTAAGAAAAATGAAAATTTAATCAAGGAAGTTGGGCAACTTCAGCACCCAAACCTTCCTTTGAAGAGGAATTGGTGCCATCGAGATGGGGAACCAAATAATACGAATGTCACTCAGACTTCTGAAAGTGTAAATAAAAAACATAACGGGGTGAATTCGAATGTAGCTGCTAGTTCATCCTCACAAGAGATTTCAAAATCTATAGGTAGATTTTTTTATGAAGCAGGAATCGACTTTGATGCCATCAGGTCACCTAGTTTCCAAAGGATGGTAAAGGCCACCCTTAGTACTGGGCAGACAATAAAATTCCCTAGTTGTCAGGAGTTGAATGGGTGGATCCTTCAGGATGCAGTGAAGGAGATGCAACAGTATGTAACGGAAATCAGAAATTCATGGGCAAGCACAGGATGCAGCATCTTGCTGGATGGATGGGTAGATTCAAACGGTCGAAATCTGATCAACATCCTAGTGTACTGCCCAAGGGGCACCATTTATCTTCGATCGTCAGATATTTCATATTTCAATGGGAATGTTGATGCTATGCTCTTGTTCTATGAGGAAGTTCTTGAGGAAGTTGGAGTTGAAACTGTGGTCCAAATAGTTGCATACTCGACATCTGCCTGCATGATGGAAGCAGGCAAGAAACTGATGGACAAACGCAAGACGGTTTTTTGGACTGTAGATGCTTCTCATTGCATGGAACTTATGTTACAGGAGTTAACTAAGATAGACTGGATACCCGAAGTTTTAGAGAAGGCAAAAGCACTCGTACAATTTATTTACAGCCATGCTAGTGCCCTGAAGCTTCTAAGAGATTGTTTTCCTGGTGAGCTAGTAAAGTCTTCAAAGATAAGGTCAATTGTGCCCTTTTTGACTCTGGAAAACATTGTATCACAGAAAGATCGCTTAATCAGGATGTTTGAATCTTCTGATTGGCAAACCTCAATCTTGGCTTCTACGAGTGAGGGTAAAAGAATGTCAAGAATAGTTAAAGATCAATCCTTTTGGACTGAGGCTTTGATGGCTGTAAAAGCAACTATTCCCCTGGTGGAAGTTATAAAGTTGCTCAATGGTACTAATAAGCCACTACTTGGTTATATATATGACACACTAGATCAAGCTAAAGAGACCATCAAAAAGGAGTTCGAAGACAAGAAATCCCTCTATGCAAAATTCTGGAAGGCCATAGATGACATATGGGACGAATACCTCCACAGTTATCTCCATGCTGCGGGTTACTTTTTGAACCCCATCCTTTTTTATTCAAGTGATTTCTATACTGATGTGGAAGTTTCCTGCGGTCTTTGCGGTTGTGTTGTTCGCATGACAGAAGATCGTCATGTACAAGATTTGATCACACTGCAAATTGATGATTATCGCATGGGGAGGGGCATGTTTCATTTTGGAAGTTTCAGAGAAACTCTATCAGATACTTCACCAGGTGGTACAATTTATATATTTCTTGCTATTTAATTTGTGTTTTAATACATAAGTTATGTTTGCAGCACTTTGGTGGTCGCAATATGGAGTTGAGCATCCTGAACTTCAAAGGCTTGCTATTCGGATCCTTAGTCAGACATGTGATGGTGCGTCACATTATAGGCTAAAAAGGAGCTTGATTGAAACATTACTTACTGAAGGGAGGAATCAGATAGAGCAGCAGAGGCTACGTGACTTGGTATTCGTCCATTGTAATTTGCAATTGCAAGCATTTGATCCCGAAGGAATAAATGACATTGCAGATGATGTTGTTGACCCCATGGATGAGTGGATAGTCGGAAAAGAGCCAAATTTGGTGTCTGAAAACACTCATCTTACATGGATGGACTTGGAATCGACGAGCAGAAACAGAAAGGAAAAAGTTTGTGGTGCTGAAAGAGCTGTTATGTATGTGAAGGAGGAAGAGGAGGGAGGATGAATGAATATAGAGTAGCAAGTGTGTAGTGGTAACAAGTCTTTCTAAACAAGTAACTTGTGAACATGACCCTGCACATCAAGCCTAAAGTAACTACTGTCTGCTGTCTTTTTTTGTATTTGAGGTTGTTGCTCAAAGCAAATATTTGCAACTTGTAATTACTTTGTTTCTCTTTCTACATTAGAAATTTTGACGACAAACAATATGAGCTGAAAATTTACACCATTTGATATTAAAACTATCTATTTGACCAAAAATTGAACCATGGTCAACTAAAAATCATTGGCCAACATCTTATTGTTTTGATTATTAATTTAAAAAGTATAAAAGATCGACAAATCAAATCAATAATACACTAAACTAGACCCAATCAATCATTAAGCACCTACGAGATATCCTTGGGTAACCAAACGACTCCTTAGGTCTTAGCTTTCAATCTTTAACCCCTTGTTTGGATGGTTATCATCCTATTGTTAGTTTTGATTGTTACTTAAATTCCACTATATTGTATCGTATCGTATAATTTAATTCCACTTTTAGGTAAACGACGACCAATTTGGTGTGGTTGCTTTGTAATTTTAATATCTTCTTACTTTATTTATTTATTTAATAATTCTACTTAATTATTTACCTAACTTTTCATGATATCTACCATATACGCTATGATTCCTCGTAGGTTTATCATTCAAATTATAGATATATGATATTACATAATGACACAATAATACAATATATTCAAACATTGTATTGATTAGATATAGTAAAGTAAAATATATTCGGAAACAAATCCAAATAAAGTGAGGGAAAAGTGTAAATATATCCCAACTGTGTCCATTTTTGGGCCATCCTTTGTTTTTCCGTTATTGAGAAAAAGCCAATCCATTTTGCAGTGAAAGGTAAATTGTACCATATGAAAGTGGCAGTAGAAAGAAAGGAGTGCAGCTCATAGCAGTCCCTTTTCCACTCAGCTTCATTGCTCAATACTTATTGGCTTTCTTTCCTTCTCCGATATAAACAACAAAAATGACTCTACTGTTCTCATATAACTGGTATAACCCTTTTCCTTCATCTTGTTAAATTTTATGCGAGTTTTTCCTTGTGTTTTTACCCCTCATGAACTAATCTCTATTCATGGTGGATAATATTAGTTGGTATCTGTGCCGATGAGAGGTAGCAAGAACAGTAATATTTAAATTAGGAAAATCACTCGTTATGCAGTAGAAAAATTAAGTGTTACTTGTCAAAAAAATACTCCATTTCAATTTTGTGTTTTGTTTCTTTTTTTTTTTTTTTTTTTTTTTTTTTTTTTTAAGTTTGTTTCAAAAAGGATGTTATTTTTACTTTTTGTTTTTGAGCAAATTTTCGACATGTTTAATACAACACTAATAAAGGGATTTTGGCACATTCCACATATTTTTAGTTCAAGAGCATAAGATTCAGAAGATTCTTTACTTTTTAAAAACTCATTAGAGAGTAATAATAATAGAACTATGTTATGTTAGATCTTGTTGTTGCTAGCAAGGGTGGTTATAAATTGGGCTAAGTATCCTATAAGAAAAGCAAGGATTATTTCTTAGTTATAAGCTTCCAAATTGCATAATAATGCTCATTATCTTTTCTCTTTCTTATAACAATGATGTCCGACTAGCTTGTTGCCTTCAAAGGTTAAAGCAGATGGGAAGAAATTACCTAGTGCTTTTTTGTCTCTACTATCATTTGAAACCTGATTTTCCATGATTTTAATCCACTTTATGAATCTGTAGGCCACACTCTTGAGTGTATATTGCTTACATCAAGTATTTCAAACATGTCATACCTACTCTTGTTTTGTTTATGTATTTACTTTATGCGCGGAAGCACGCTTTATGTGAGAGGATTTACAGCTAGAAATGTGAAAAAGAAAAACATATCACTCATAATTTTGTTACAGCATCGTTTATGACCTTTTGCAAATCTATTGTGCCTTGTCATTCATCTGTTGCATGCCTCTGTGTCAGTCCGTTGTTTGCATTTTTGCAGAGAAAAGGTAAAACTCCCAATATTTACACACCAAATCATTGAATGCAAGTCGCATATCTTTCATACGCAGATTCATCATTTAACCATGGTTAAGTGATGCATTACACTTTGATATTACGGATAAGTATTTACCTTTGAGATTTGGTCTAGTAGCAGGAGCGTTGTGTGTGATTTACGGGTTAGGTGTATGTCACTGCTTCTTGACTCCTGCGGCAGCCAAAAGTTGGTTATTTAAGTGTAGAAGGGTAAGGAACGGACCCATTTTCCATGAATTTCAAACTGACCCTTGAGGATTTCTCATTTATCTAAAAGAATTACCATTGTCCATATGACAGTTTACTTTCGTTTTTCCTTTGTGTTCTTGATGATGATTGATGTCATGCTTCATTAGGAGTTGAGCTTGCTATTCACTTGGAAGAGACTCTGGTTTTTATAGTTACTGCTTAACTGAAATCAAGGAACAAAAGTTAAGCATGCTCCTGTTTCTCAATCTTTAAGGCGTGCAACAGCACATGGATCATTGTTTTGCAGTTGAAGAACAGTCGAGCAAATGCGGGAAATGGCTCAAGATAAACTCGATGTTTGGCAACATGGCGTGGCAGTAGATCAAAAGAAGAAGAAAATCAAGTGCAATTATTGTAGTAAAGTTCTTTCAGGGTCTACCCGGCTTAGATACCACTTAGGAGGCATTCGTGGAGGAGTAATTCCTTGCTGGTACGCTCCAACACTTGTAAAAGAAGCACTGAAACTGAGGTACTTGAGAAAGAAAATGGCAAATTAAGGGAGGAAGTTGGGCAACTAAACCACACAAATCTTCCTTTGAAAAGGAACTGGTGCCCCCAAGATGGTGATGGTGAACCAACTAAGACAGATATCAGTCGGAGTTCTGAAAGTGCAAATAAAAAGCATAATGGAGTGAATTCAAAAGTAGCTGGTAGTTGTGTTGTGAATTTGTCCTCCCAAGAGATTTCGAAATCTGTAGGGAGATTTTTTATGAAACAGGAATCGACTTTGATGCTATCAGATCACCTAGCTTCCAAAGGATGGTAAAACCCACCCTTAATCCTGGGCAGACAATAAAATTTCCTAGTTGTCAGGAGTTGAAAGGTTGGATCCTTCAGGATGCAGTGAGAGATGCGACAATATGTAAAGGAGATCAGAAATTCATGCGCAAACACGGGGTGTAGCATTTTGCTAGATGGATGGGTAGATTCAAATGGTCGAAATCTGATTAATATACTAGTGCACTGTCCAAGGGGCACCATTTATCTTCATTCATCAGATATTTCATATTTCAATGGGAATGTTGATGCCATGCTATTGTTCTTTGAGGAAGTTCTTGAGGAAGTTGGAGTTGAAACTGTGGTCCAAATAGTTGCATACTCGACATCTGCCTGCATGATGGAAGCAGGCAAGAAACTGATGGAAAAACATAGGACAGTTTTTTGGACAATAGATGCTTCTCATTGCATGGAACTTATGTTACAGGAATTAACGAAGATAGACCCAATACAAGAAGTTTTAGACAAGGAAAAAACACTCACACAGTTCATTTACAGCCATGCTACTGTCCTGAAGCTTCTAAGAGATGTTTGTCCTGATGAGCTAGTAAAGTCTTCAAAGATAAGGTCAATTGTGCCCTTTTCGACTCTGGAGAACATTGTCTCGCAGAAAGAATGGTTGACTAGGATGTTTCAATCGTCTGATTGGCAAAGCTCAATCTTGGCTTCTACGGATGAAGGTAAAAGAATTTCGGAAATGGTTGAAGGTCAATCCTTTTGGACCGAGGCTCTGATGGCTGTGAAGGCAACCATTCCCCTGGTAGAAGTTATAAAATTGCTAGACTTTACTAATAAGCCACTAGTTGGTTTTATATATGATACACTTGATCAAGCTAAAGAGACCATCAAAAAGGAATTCCAACACAAAAAATCCCATTATGCAAGATTCTGGAAAGCCATAGATGACACATGGGGCAAATACCTCCACAGTCATCTCCATTCTGCGGGTTACTTCTTGAATCCAATCCTTTTTTACTCGAGCGATTTCCACACTGATGTGGAAGTTTCCTGTGGTCTTTGTTGTTGTATCGTTCGCATGACAGAAGATCATCATATACAGGATTTGATCACACAGCAAATTGATGAGTATCGCATGGGGAGGGGCACGTTTCATTTTGGAAGTTTCAAAGATAAACTATCGAATATTTCCCCAGGTGGTATGATTTAATACATTTTTCAGCTATTTTCATCTTGATCTATAATTCATACGTTAACCTGTAAGTCATGGTTGCAGCACTTTGGTGGTCACAATATGGAGGTCAGTGTCCCGAACTGCAAAGACTTGCAGTTCGAATACTTAGTCAGACATGTGCTGGTGCTTCACATTATAGGCTAAAAAGGAACTTGGTCGAGACATTACTTACAGAAGGGATGAATCCGATAGAGAAGCAGAGGCTGCAGGACTTGGTATTTGGCCATTGTAATTTGCAATTGCGAGCTTTTGATCCAGATGGAAGCAATGACAATACAGATTATGTTGTTGACCCCATGGATGAGTGGATAGTCAGAAAAGGGCCTAACCTGGTATCTGAATTGACATGGATGGACTTAGAATTTGGAAGCAGAAATGGAAAACGGAAATATTGTGTTGAAGGACCTATTGTTTCATGTAAAGGAGAAGGAAGATAACTGTAAATAGATTAACAAAAGTAATGCCAAGTGGCAATATATTTTTGTAAGGGTGAGGCTCAAAACATATGTTTTATTGTTTCACCGCCGTTACAATGAATTTATTTTTGTCCTTGCCGTTACAAAATTTGTCACTCATGCTTTTGCTTGGATGGAAATATCCAAATCAACCCAAAAAATTAAACTCGTACCCAATTCCTCTATCTAACTTAACCCAAATGAAATTAAATCCATTTTCAATACCCATTTGGGTCACTTCCAAAAAAAACCCTATTTGCTAATGAATGCTTCTTCTTTGATCTCAAAGAACAGGGAGGTATTTGTCAATGAATGATCTGTGTTGAGAATGGAGGAATATTTGTCAAGAACGAAGAGATATTTGTAAGGTGATATTCTATTTCATCAAGAACAAGTATTATTGCTTTTTTTTTTTTTTATTTTTTGTTATTAACTGAAAAATTAAGAAAAATCTTCAACTCTCCAATTGTTTCATGGTGGTGGTTGGTAGCTCTGGCTTAGCTGTCATCCACCATGCTGCCACCCTCCTCTTTGCCCCAGATTTGACTGGATTTTTAACACTACTTCAGAATGTCATTGAAGTAAACAACACAACTCCCTCTCTCTCGTCAATGCTAAATCTGATAGCCGAAATCATTACTCCGGTGTTTTAGACAAAATCTATTAACATATTATGTTTGTTGTATTCCGATCCTCCAGATTCTCACACTCAATATTAAACTAGCAAAAAAAGTGTATACAACGTACAATCTATTAACATATTATGTTTGTTGTATCCTGATCCTCCAAATCCACCATGTACGGCAGCGTAAATGGTCATTTGTTGTATTTCGATCCTCCAAATCCACCATGTACGGCAGTGTAAATGGACATATTTATATAATCAGAGATGGTTTTGGAGGAGATGAATTTTGGGATGAATTTAGTGGGTCGAATTCGGGTTGAAAGAGAAAATCGAGTAATTCTAACTTGAATTGGATAATTTGATTTAATTTGAGTCTCCCATCCAATTGAGGGGCATCGGTGATAAGTGCGGACAAAAATCAATTCCTTTTAACGGCAAGAATAAAGTCAAACAATAAAACAAAGTTGAAGTGTCAAACAATAAAACAAAGTTGAAGTGTTTTTATGTATGAGTTATGTCCAGTCATGATAGTTTTTGTATCCTTGAGGATGTAGTGATTGATTTTGACATATTTGGTGACAATTTGCATTTCTTCTCTCACATATACTTGCAGATATAAATGTAGGAGTCGATGAGATAAATCATGCAGCAGGATACAAGATTTTTCTTCTGTAATACATGACCATAGGGAATTCTCACAAAAAACTGGTCCATCATGCAACTAGTAAAGAACTGATCAACCGGAAATTGACAACATGGTATAGTATTATTGAAGATAACAATGTTGCCAAGGGTAATGCCAGTAATACCTTAGGGACCAAAGTAAATTCCTAAATTAGGAACAGTTATGAAAGCTGGATATTAAGAAAAAATAAGATATCGTACAAAACAATTTCCACTGAATGCAATGCTCATGCTTTAGCAACAGAATTATGCCTTGACTTGTTTGTATTGTTTTATCTCCTTAATTATTCCATCAGTAAGCATGTCGACGTCATTGTTCTTCCCAAAAAACTTCACAAATTCCATCTTAGGATCCATAAGATACCTGCAAATTGTATCATCAAATTCCCATGCTATAGTAACATCTCTTTCGAAATCAGACCCACTGACAATTCAAATTTTACAAGACATAAAATACCTCAAGGAATCACTTTCACATTTAATTACAAAATGGATCATAACGATATTTTGCAAGAAACCTTTAATATGCTAAAAGCCTGGAGCTTGTGGACATGATTTGGTTGAAATTTGAAAAAATAAGTAATTGAAGTTGGAAGATGAAAAAAATATATTTGGACATGGAGAAAAAGTTTGAAGTTTTGAGAGTGAAAATTTGAAATGCTCCAAAAACTACTTTTCAAAATCTTTAGTTTGAAGTTGAAATAATGGACCAAATTGATAAACAAACACTTATTTAAAATTATCTTCAAATATTCCAAATCACAGTCATGATCAAACAGTGATACATCCATCAATGTAGCATCTAAGTGGGTAAGGAGAAAAAGTTATCAGCCAGTAAACAAAAACCCAAACTACTCCCTCCAGTCCATACTACATGGCATTTTTAGAGTTCATATTTAGTCCAAAATAAATGTTTTTTTACATAATCAAAACGATATTAATTATTTTTACGAAATTTACCCTGATTAAGCTAACATACTCAAGAAACCATATTAGATAGGTATTATTTAATTAAGGGTAATTTAGTGAAAACGCCTCTTACTTCCAACGGGTGAGTAGATTTCTTAAGGGTGTCCAAGCTAAAAACACCATGAAATATGGACCAGAGCTAGTAGCATGACAAGTGCTTAAATTACACCTCTTAGTAGTCTGGACTTTGGAGTGCTTGATTCCGAGATGGGATGTCTTTGTATTTTATAAAACAAATTTCATCATTAAGAATTAGTTTCTGGTAAATATGTGAAAGAAATATACTTTTTTGAATTAATGGAAAAATATGCTTCCAAAAACTCACAATTTGTTAATCTGTTATAATTTCTCACTCATTAACCAATCACGTTCTAATCAATAAATCAAACAGCAAGAATAAGTATAGTTAATCAGAAACCAAACAGAATCACACATAATCAAATTTGAAGTAGTCAGGCAGGTTACACCTCTTTTAAATATCACCATGACCTCCCAACAATTCATTAGAACACAACTTTATCAAAACGATCCATTAGCACATAATCTCCCAACAAAAAGCTAACACCTCTCTGAGCGTGCTCACCAACTGCCACTTCCAACTTCTATTATATTTACACTCCCATTCCACACATAGATTAATTCTTTATTTAGTGGTCTCCATCAGTAAATATCCAACTCTATAAGATTTTGCTCACACATAGGTCCTAATGCAAGGTACTTTTGAAGTGATCATATGGAACTGAAGGGCTACAACCACTATAAATAGTATTTTCAAGATGGAAGGTACATGGAGAAAAAGATAAGGAAACTAGTAACCACTGCAATAAAGGTATTTGTCTTACGCTTACTGTTTATGGTATTACCAGTTAACTTCTATAAATTTGAGTGGTTCCCGCATTAATATGTGAACCACCACATTAAAAATTTAAGAGACTATGCATGCAGGATATCATTCATCCTGTGAAGGAACAACCATTTTGCAGAAAAATTAAAGGCATTCCTGCGTTGATACAAGGTGTAGACATTAAAATTGAGAGGCAATCAGAACTGTAATGTGCAATCATACTAGAATAAGCAGGATCAAGTAACACATACATGACTATTGAGTGATCAACAAGGTAATCTGAGCCTTCTTCTTCAGTCTTCATATAGTAAACCCGATAAGCACGTGCTGTTTTCTTTATCTCTTCTGGGCTACCAGTGAGGCCAATCAAGTTTGGGTGGAACTCTAAACATTGAGTGCAAAACTGTCAGTTGCAGCATTACAAGTATATCTAAGTAATGCACAATATATAATCAGTTCATTCTGAAAGCACCTTTAACATATTCGCCTACTTGCTCAACCGTATCTCTTTCAGGATCAACTGAGATAAATACAGGTACTACTTGAATTCCAGACTTCTCCTCTGCATATTGAATATATTACAAATTAGAAGATTAATACATCTCCATATTCATGAATTAAAAGTTCAAAGACATCATGACAATTGACAGCTAAAGATTATAACTCGTAGGCTTGTCTCTCACAACAAAAAATTGGAACCACACAGTCAGTAGCTGCCTTATTGTAAAGTCTGCTATGACATTAGCTAACAAATTCTCCCTTAGGCATCCAAATGATCAGATGTTCCCTTTAGGAGAATATTAAACTACTTTGAACATTTTCATGCACAACATGGAGTAACAATCGAAGCACGCAAAGGGATACTGTTTGAGTTTATGCACTTCATGCTCTTAGTTCACATGATACTTAATATGCACCATCAGTTTTTCTTCACTGAATCAATATTGACAATAAGAATGTACTTTTAGTTCTGTTATTATTGCCTCCATCCGACCAAACAAATTTTCAATCAAGTCCGGATTAAAACTTGGATAATTAGACATCAACTTTATAGGCAAGAAGAAGGATAAATGTCAAACGAAATGAAAAACTAATGTCAGATAAAACATGGTTGACAACATGATCATCACAATAACCATGCAAAACTTCATCAATTTTGAGCACAGGATTATGATGAGAAGGCTTACTAATTTTATCAACTGCAGCGGCGAGTTTTTGTAGCTCATCCGGACATATATCTGGACAGTGAGTGAAACCAAAATATACAACTGTCCATTTGCCAAAGAAGTCTTTCTCAGTTACTGGTTTTCCATTATGGTCGATAAGACTAAATGGACCACCAATGGCTGCTTTTCCTACTGAAGGCCCTTGTTTAACGGAAGTTGAGGCATTGGTGATACCTGTAACAATAGGTAACAAGCTTAATCAGCAAACTAGAATGAAAGGAACTTACAGGCAACGCAAGAACACATATTGTGGCCTATGATTTTACAATCTTAAAAAAATTACAGTAAACTTAAGGCTCCCTGAACAAAAGAAACAAAAGGGAAGGGTCAAATATACGCGGACCTTACCAGCACCTCCTGGAGTAAAGTAAAATGTAAAATATAATCATCCTCCAATTGTATCATCAAACCCAAAGTCTAGTGACCCCACAAAAATCAACTGTTAAGCTGCGTTTCACCGATGTTCATACATGATTAGCCTACCACAGTTCTTTTCCTAAAACCAATACAACTCACCATAGTAATCTACCTTCAATATGCCGTCTCTTTTCTCTGTCATAATAGTAAACCAATCCTGCTCCAGTGCAAACAAGTAGAAAGAAGCTCATCCATGAAACAGGCTGCAGATATCAAATATTACTTATCAATCACAGTCTCTATGCAACAACAGAAATAAATAAGCTTTGACATTATAAACAGATGAAGTTGCATTTACATCCATACTATCATCCCATAAAAAAATGCGGCTATCCAATGTAGAAGAGGAAAATGGAAGTCGCAATCAACACAAAATAAGCAAAAAGTCTGCAGTTTATATCCGGGTGAAAAGCTCAACCCCCAATTGATTCAGCAAATAACAGCAGCTCCATATGATCAAATATAAATTTTTCCGGAACATAACACATTAAATATAGCCCAGATGCAAGCGCTAGTCTGCAAGTTTTCAGAACATATTCTGCATCACTTACTTAAATTGTGGATTTGCGTCTTATTAGTTTATAATAACGATAAATTGTATGTTGATTTTCTCAAGTGGACAAGTAAAAATGTATACTTTTGTGAATAAGGAGAGAAACTTACGCTACCGCGACTAGACTTTCCCTGTTCAGTCTTCTGAGAACCACCAGAGCTCTCGCTGTTTCCAGAATTTGTTCCAGTAGAAGATCCCCCAGACCCAGAATTTGTTCCGGAAGAGGATCCACCAGGCGTGGAATTTGATTGATTACTGGAACTTGGGGTGCACAGAAACCTGTAACAAATGAACCCATTTTCCAATCGATCCAAACACATAGCCTGTAATCCAAGAAAAAAGAAGCCCGTGAAAAAGAGATAAACAAAACCAGAAAATCAATTTACTGGGTCGAAAAGGAAGACTAACCAGCGGAGAAAGGGGCAAAAATTTGGAGGTGGTGGGAGTATTTGAAACGCTGTGGAAGAGATGAAATGAAGGCTTCGTTACACGGCATTGTTGGGAAGAAATGGAGTGATAGAGATGGCGAATGTGTTGATGATTTCTTGATATTGCTTTCGCCATCGCTATTTGCAGTGTGAAAGATTGATGAAAGTACACAGATGTCAAAAACCCTACTAAAACCACGAAACAGAAGTTTTTTTTTCTTATATTCAGTTGATTAGTTAATATAGGGAGATTTTAGAAAGAGAAATACTTAGTTCACATGTTATGCCGAAAGGTGGAAAAAAAAGTAAAGAAAAAATATTTTTAAGTATCGGACAATTATTTTTAAGAAAAAAAGAACAAATATTTCATATGTAAAAGGATTGGGCACAAAAGAACTATATGCTCGGAGTGAAATATTTCATAAGAACACACATTTTTATCTGATCTTTGTGAACTTGTTTCATTTTGCATATTAATTTTATGCAAAATTTAACATTTATTGTTATTTAATATTATTAGTATTATTGTTATTTGAATACATTTTTCATCAAATGCTTCAAGTATTAAGAAATTGCATTTTAAACTATCAGCAGTTTTACAACAATTGTTATTTCATTTACAACAATTGTTACTGATATTTCAGCAATTGCTACTGATCTCATAGCAAATGCTACATAATTTACAGGAATAGTTATACTGTATATAGTATTTGCTACGGAGTTTCCCAGCAATTGCTACGAATTATACAACAATTGCTACATTATTAACAGCAATTACTATGACATTTACAACAACTGCTACACAACTCCTAGCAATTGCTAAAAAATATTCAACAACTGAATAACTTGCTTGGATATTTTACAGTAATTGCTACAGCTAGTTCAATAACTAGCCAACTTGTTATAACAAATTCAAACAAAAATTTACCATCCACTTATTTCTAGTGTTGAATTGCACTAAAATCACTATTTCCATCCATAATCAAGATCAAATGGACTACTTAATGAAAAAATCAACTGAAATAAGTGTGATCTACAATGATGATCCTATTACTTGTGTAAGTATTATCTTAATGTATAAGATCATTACTGATTCTAGCATTTAACCTGACATTGGACTAACTCCACCTCATATATTATAAAACATATTAACACAACTAACTAATAATCAATTTACTTAATTACCATCACTTACATATGCAATTACTCAATAGGTTGTATATTACTTGTCTAATTACCACCTCAATGTATAAGATCATTACTGGATCTAACTTTTAATCTAAAACTAGACTACCACAACTCAATTTATCACTAGATATGATTGATACCATCAACTTATAGTCAACTTGGTATAGCAACTAACTACCTTACTATAGAAAATTTCAGCAATTGCTACAAAATATACAACAATTGCTACATTATTTACAACAATTGCTACTACCTTTACAGCAAATGCTACACAATTTCCAGCAATCGCTAAAACATATTCAACAACTGAATAACTTGCTGAGATATTTTACAGCAATTGCTATAGCTAGTTCAACAACTAGCCAACTTGCTATAACGAATTTAAATAAAATCTTTACCACCGACTTATTTCTAGAGTTGAATTGGACTAAAATAACTATATTCATTCATAACCATAATCAAATGGACTAATTAATGAAAAACCTCAATTAAAAAAAGTGTGATATGCAACTATAATCCTATTACTTGTGTAAGTACTATCTCAATGTATAAGATCATTACTGATTCTAGCATTTAACCTGACATTGGATTAACTCCACCTCATATATTATAAAACATATAGACACAACCAACTAATAATCAATTTACATAATCACCATCACTTACATATGCAATTACTCAATAGATTGTATATTACTTGTCTAATTACCACCTCAATGTATAAGATCATTACTAAATCTAGGTTTTAATTTGAAATTGGACTAACATAACTCAACTTATCACTAGATATGATAGTTACATAGGCAATTATTTAGTATAAGCTGACTTGCTGAGTAAATTCACAACAAATGGTATGATTTCCCCAGCAAGATGTTGACTTGATGAGTCATTTTCACGGCAAATGTTAAGACTGTCCCAGCAAGTAGGTCACTTGTTGTGTCATTTCACAACATATATGAGGATAACCCTAGCAAGAGGCTGACTTGCTGAGTCATTTTCACAGCAAATATTAAGACTGTCCCAACAAGTGGTCACTTGTTGTGTCATTTCACAACATATATGAGGACAGCCCCAGCAAGATGCTGACTTATGAGCCATTTTCACAGCAAATGTTAAGACTGTCCCAGCAAGTAGGTCACTTGCTGTGTCATTTCACAATATATATGAGGATAACCTCAGCAAGAAGCTAACTTGGTGAGTCATTTTCACAACAGATGTTAAGACTGTCCCAGCAAATAGTTCACTTGTGTCATTTCATAACATATATGAGGATAGCCCCAGCAAGATGATGACTTACTGAGTTATTTTCACAGCAAATGTTAAGACTGTCCTAACAAGTAGATCACTTGCTAAGACATTTCACAATAGATATTTCTATAAAAGGAGAGATTTGTATAACATAAAATAACCATCGTCAACATGCCAAAAAAATAAAAAAAATAAGAAAATATATGTTCATAAAATAACTATCCATCATCAACATACCCAAAAAGTCTAGAAAATAACAAAATACCCATCATCCAAATATTAAAAATGTCCATCATCCAAACATAAAAAATACCCATCATTCAAACATTAAATAATACCCATCATCCAAATATTAAAACTACTCATTATCCAAATATTAAATAAATTCATTATCCAAACATTAAATAAATATCAATCCAACCTAACAACAAATAATATCATCACATCAGCTACTGCTCCTCCGCAGATGTTGCTGGTTGCTACTCCTCCGTAGCACCTCAAAGGTGCTTTCGCGAAAGCCTAAGCCTGTTGCTAGTTGTTGCTCCTATGTAGCACCCGCTGCTTGCTGCTCCTCCACCGTAGATGTTGCTTACTGCTCCTCTGTAATCACTGTTGTCTACTGCTCCTTTATAGCACCTATTGTCATTTTCCTTGAACTCATAAGTGCCTTAAAAACTTGTTTTCTTCTCCTTTGCTCTCAAATAGGAGTATACGATGACACCAACCTTAATAACAGAATAACACCTTTTTGGATAGCACAATATTCAAGGTTTCCTGAAATGACAACATCATTTCCATCATCTTATCCATCTTCTCATTATGTGACAACATCATTTCCAACATCCTATCCATCCTCTCATTGCAAGTTTCACAACCACAAGTACTATGAGGTGCCTTAGAAGTCTCAGCACCCAGGCGATCGGATCTATCAACAGTGAGTGGAGTTCCAAAATTACCTCCACAGAGGAAAAAAGCCTCCTCTATAACCAGCAGCCGCTTCTTTCCCAACAACAGTTTCTGCAGCATCTACCCCAATAACAGTTTCAGCACCACCTACCCCAGCACCAATTACCCCAGCAACAGCACCAGATGCCCTAGCAACATCTACACCTTCCCCGGAAGCATCACCTATCCCTGCCCCAAAAGCAGCATCAACATTCACCTCAGCACAAGCACCAACATCAACAAGCAAACCCCTTTTGATGGTCGTTACCTAGGCCAAATCAATCACCTACCTCACAATCCTCATATCTTCTTCTTTTTGCTCGACTGACACAAATTCCGTCCAAAAGTCCATCTCTTTCTCACTTTTTTCATTCAAAATTAGCCACGGATAAATAATTTATAAATTAAATAAAATTATCTTAACAACAAAATACTAAAATATGAGAAGATAGTAATTGTTTCAAAATTACAGCAACTATTAAAGTTAGCAGACAACAACTGATAACGTGAGAATACAACAACTTTTGTAACACTTACTTCATCCTCCCGATGAATCAAAGAGTTTGTGTGCCTCGACTTTAGCATTATTTGGCGCGGCCAACCATCGAAGAAGTCTCGGATAAGATACTTCCTCGTCGAATGCTTTGAATGTCTTTCGTAGGTGAGGAATGGCTTCAAAAGTCCAAGTCTAAATAAATTAATGCCATGAAATATTATTAATTAAGATAATAAATAAATATAAAAAATACTACAACAAAAATACAACAAATAAAATTTACCATAAAAGCTCACAAAAATCATATAGATTTGACGATTTTCTAGTCGATGTCGCCGCCTTCCTTAGATACTGCACAATAAGTTCATAGCTATCCCGACCCAAGGATAGGCACAAAATTCATCTGGGTCAGCCACTAGCTTAAATCAAGAGTCCATCGCATTAGTTCCTGGATCTTTACCCATCAGAATCTCATGGACAAAGTAAACCAGATATAGGGACTTCTTGACTCTCCTCTTGACTTTACTTGACTGTAAGAGGTCAAACATCTCTTTCAATTTGTAATGTTTCTTCTTCATTACTTCACACATCTTTTTGTCTGTCCTCTTTACCTTTTTGGATTTGGAGGGAAGAGGAGATGGTACATGATAGTTCAACCCGATAACAATAGTAAACTCTCTCATGCCCAAAAAAACAGGCATGCCACAAAAATTGATTCAAAAATCATTCTCACTACTCATCCAACGACGAAAAAGTTGATACATCGGCTTCATTCGAAATTTGGGGGTATTCCCTTCACATATGTCTAGGTATAACTTCCCCAATACCGTAGACTTAAAATAGGTATCCAAGTCTTCCTTCACTAATTTTTTTTAAAAATCAAAAAATGATTTCCCAAGTACAGATTTTATTCCAAGATCACCGCTCTCACTCTAATTCAAAAATCTGGGTATCTCAAAGTCATAATCGTCATACTTGAAAAATACAACTGTGGCAGTCTGCAACAGCTGAGGGAATGTCAGCAACAACTAGGGTGGTCTCTGCAACAACTGATGGTCAGTCTTCACCAGCTATGTCCCTTGGTGCATCATCTGATGGACTTTGTTCACCAGCTGTGTGAGTCCCTGCGGAATCTAAGGGACTGTCATCACCAGCTGTCTGACTTGGTTCAACAGTTGAGGTACTGACATCAACTGCTGTGGGAGTGACACAACACCTGAAGGACTGTATACAACAGCTGTTGAATTGGATCCAGCAGCTGATTGACTGGGTGCAATAGCTGAGGAACTCTGTCCAGCAGTTGCGAGGCTGGCATCAACACTAGCCTGAGCATTGAGTTCTTCAGTAAGTTGTACCATTTGTTGCTGTGACTAATCATCCTTTTATTTATCTTCCGACATAACGAGCGTCCTTCTGGAAGCTCTCGTAGGAGCATCGTCAGGTCCACGATTTTTTCATTTTGGACGCGCCATTAAAGTAGATATTCCTGTCACAAAATACAGATTATCTATTAGTTTGACCAATCACTCTCAATATGCACAAGAAAAATCAATGCTCAAGAACCTCTCAACATGAATAATATGTTTTCTTTTTTACAAAAATACAATAACAACAACAACCAAACAACTACACCACCCACATACTCGAAAGTGTATCCTCAAAGAGTCCAACAAATCAAACAACACCAACAAAAACATAACAATCAAAATCAAACAAAAACAACAACCACAACAGTTGTTCTAGTTGGTTCAACAGTTGATGCAAATACATTAAAATCAATCAACATTTTTTCTCACAAAATACTACAACAACAAAAATGAAACAACAACCAACACCCATTCTCAGTTATGCAATTGTTGTAATACTTCAACAATTGCTGCGAACCCTACTCGAAATCAACCAAACCAACTCAACATTTTGCTCGCAATGACTACAATAACAAAAATCACACAACAACAACAATACTCATATCCAAAATCAACCAACCAACTCAACATTCAACAAAAATCAAACAACACCAACAATACAAAACCCACATCTGAAATTGATCAACCAACCCAACATTCAACAAAAATCAAACAACAACATCGAAATCAACCAACTAACCGAACATATTTCTCAATATGGCTACAAATACAACAACACTCATACTCGAAATTGTCTTCTTCAAAGAGTATAACAACAAATCAAACAACACCAACTTGAAATTAGAGCATGCAATAACACATATTTTTTCATCTTCTTAAACTTAAATAATCATTTATACAACAAAAGACAAATATATAGCAGTGACAAAATAAACAAAATCTTACCTTTAAAGAAGATGGGGGACGATGACGCGGAAAAGTTGAGGACCAATGACAGTTAAGAACAATAATGTTGGCCTCTAGCACACGCAAGTGTAAATAGTCAAAACAAGTAATACAGTGATCTTTTTAAAGATTGGGATGTCGAACCCAAAGGACTTGGTATAACTTGGTAATTTATCAAATTGTTAAGTTGATGAAGGATTCTGTAAAAATTTATTTAAAAATTTATTATTATGAACTAACTTATTAGATATCGAAAACTAAAACAATACAATTATACTTAATTTGATTATTGTGTTTAAATACCAATATAAATGAAATTTCGAGATTGTAACCTTATCGACGTCGAATTAGTTATTAAATATTATACTTATGTTTGAGCTGTCAATTGTTAATTCAAAGGGTAGAAATTACCAAAATAGGGTCGTCACATCTCTTTTTAACCTATTTTTAGTGTTTGCCTAACTACATCATTGAGCGGAGATAGACAATCCAATAAAAACGCCTTAAAGTTTTCATCCTTTATTTGGAATCAAGCAAGATGTAGAGGTAGTTGTCACAATTCTCCAATACAAAAATCAACTTATTTTCATAAATCAAACAAGCTTTTTATACTACCTATGTTCTATGCATCATAACATCTTTCAAATCCATGATACACAACAAATTCATTTTCAAGGTGATCAAGCTTAAAAATGGAGATTTAAGGAGTATAAGAACAATCACAACTCATTCATAAATGTAAAAATTTACAACTAAAATATTGTCTAAGTTACAATCCCAGAAAATGATGAGTTTAGCTATTCATTTCAAGAGTACAAACCAAAACTATATTCAAACTCATAATCATAACAAGAATTTGAAAGATATAACTGACCAAAGGTTGAAGAACTTGATTTTCTTCTCCCTTTAATGATTTTCATCTGGCCAACACTCACCCAGAACATAATTATGATTTAAACAACACATGTGAGATTTCTTATAGCACTAGAAAACCCTGAAAATCTGGCTTTTCTCAACTTTTGTTCAAGTACGCGTTGCGGACTTGAGTTATTTTTGCCCACTTGCTATTTTTATTGGCTGACTTAGAAAGCACTACTTTAACACTGGTCTGCGACGCGGATCAAGTGTTAAACATTTTTGTCTTAACTTTGCACCTTGTTGAAGTCTCCACTTGGTTCTTGTATCATTCTAAAGTAATGTTTTCTAGAACACATTCATGAAAACCACAACAACTTGGTGTAATTGGCCCAACATTAGCAAAAATACATACAATAATTATAAAAAGACCTAAAACATTATGATTTGTCCCGAATGTTACTTTAATTATGGGATTTTTGACTAGTTAGGCGTATAAATACGCCTAAGATCAAATAACAACAGTGAAGGGACGACGACGACGAAGAAGAAACGGAATGGGTGACCTCTAAAAGCTCTAGAAATTTTTTGCGCCTATAGAAGAAGAAAACTGATAGGTGAAGGGAGGAGTTGAAGAGTTTCCACTTTCTTTTTATTTGATTTTGAATTGATGGAAGTATATTTTTTTAATTTTTTTTAAAGTTATAGAAGTTTCTTTTAAGAAGAAGTAGCTGCTAAGTTTTAAAAATGTTCTCTTTGGTCCCTCATTAAGTTAATCAAGATTAATTTTTAATTATCGATAACTTTGACCTTTAATTTCAAGACTTGATAGGCAATGTTAGTTCAATTTTCACATGATTCTTCTCAACAACTTATTTCATAAGACGATAATTTTTTTAAATTTTAATATTTTTTTTGTTTTAAATTGATTTTGTTTTTTAGTATTTTTGAATATTAAAAAAATTTATAATTAATAACTAAAAAGTATTTAAATTTTAAAAGACATTAAAAAAATGATTAAATTTTAATTTTTATTGGTGCCATATAAATTGGGATAGAAAATTAATATATAACTGAAAATAACATTAAAAAAAATATAACTCATAATAATTACTCTAATAACTTAAAATATTTAAAAATACATTACAAATTTTGGATGATTCTCTAATTTCAATTATGTCAGATAAATTAAGATTAAGAGTAACATGTACAAGGCTCGTGATGGAAAAAATTCCATATCTAGTAGATATATAAGAGACAAGGAAACACGTAGCTATTGGACAACATGTCCGTTTGAGCTGTATTCTTTCAAGCCAAAGGAGGATCCCACTCCAAAAAGTAAATGTTTCTCTTTTAATTTATTTGTCTTACTTTCTTTTCTAAGTCGTTATATATTTAAAAATCATGTTAAAAGTATTAGAAATCACGATAAATAACAACTTAAAATATTCTGCTATACATTTAGAAATTATGTGAAAAATATAATAAATCACAATTATTAACAACTTAGAATATTCTATTATATATTTAAAATTACGTAAAAAGTGTTATAAAATATAATAGTTAATAGCATAAATTATTTTTAAAAACATATACAAAAATTGATTGGTTTTCGAAATTATGGGTGCAACACAAATTGAAATACATGGAATGATATATATTATTTAAAAATTATGGTCAACTTACTACCTATTGCCATAGTTTTAGCTTTTGGTTCCATAGACGAAATTCAGAGGCTGGAAAGCACATAACTATTGAACGACATATCTGCTTGAATTGTGTGTTTTCAAGCCAAAGTTGGACCCCACTCTAAAAAATTGACTTTTCTTCATTTTAATTTATTTATCTTTGTTTATTTTTTAACACATTTAAAAATTATCTTTAAGATAATATAAATCATAATAACTAACAACTTAAAATATTTTATTATGTATTTAAAAATAACGTAAAAGATAAAATTAAGTGAAAATTATAATAATCACAATAACTAACAACTT
>JAABOM020000110.1:806956-818022 GCA_011800125.2 Solanum clarkiae | reverse complement strand
ACACTCAACTCCTATACTTATGCACCATAATTAACTTAAGTTCAATTACACGAGATTTGCAAAATTTTCCAAAGCGAAAATTTACCACAATTAAAATATTTACGGGGTCTAACATGGAGGAGCAATATTTGTATTTCTTTATTCTATTCAAGCTTATGATGATATTTCTAGTCCTTTTTATGATTCCAAGTCTTATGTTTTAGCCTCTATGTCATTCATATGCATTCATGTTTAAGTTGGCAAGTTTATGATGATTTTACACTTATATTGAAATTTTGAGAATTCTAAATGTAATGTTGCATTCTTGTTGGGGCTGATTCGTTTGATCACTTTTTTCTTGTACGTCTCTTTTACATTCGGGGACGAATATTCCCAAAGGGGAGATATTGTAATGACCCCAAAAAGTGCCCGAAAATGTGCCTTGGAAGTGCCCAGAATCGTAATTTCCATATATCTAAAAATTTGTTCGTTATTTTGAAATATGACTTCATATTCTTGTTCAGGGGGTCAAATTCAGTGGGAAATGGGTCTAACCCGAATTTTAGAGCAATTGTATCAAAATTCAAAAATAGCAAAAAAGGTTATTTAGGAGGGTTAACTTTGAAGTGGCATATCTCTTAGCACACAAAGAACTGGGTGGCCCATGACTACCAAATTAAAGCCCTTTGAATTAACTTCCTAATGCACTTGGTTTCACCTCATTCAAAGTTCGGATGAAGGATTTATTCCCATTTTCGTAGAACTCATTTGTGCAGAAAATGCAGATTCTAGTGGGGGTTTTGCGTCGCCTCAATGACGCCCTGTTGTTTTTGGTGCCTGTTTTAATTTTCTTAGTCCAAGACTTATAAGTCTAGGGCCTAAAGTTCCTACACTTGAAAACACATATATTTAGCCTTATTTCACCCTCATATCATCCTAAACATTCCCTAGTATTCACTCAAACACTTAGAGTCATATTTCACCCTGAATTCAAGTCCCAAACTCAAGACCAGTCTTAAAGATTTCATCAAGGATCTCATTCAAGCTTCAAATCTTCATTTCTAATCTGCTTCAAAAGTTCTCCAAAGTCAAGGTATGTGGTGTTGAACCATTGGGTCCTTCCACCCATGGTTCCTAAGCCTCATTTTTACTAATATTGCATGATTTAAAGCTAATTTTACATGTGGGTCTTGTATATTGAGAAATTTATGACACAATGATTTTAGTTTATGAAACTATGGTTGTTTTAGCATGTTTTGAGCTTTAAATCTTGGATCTAATGTAAGATTTGATGAGGGATTTTGATGTGTATATCTTGAGGGTGTTGCAAGGTGTTGACTGATGGTTTTACAATAGATTTTCTTGCATGATTTCATCTCTAAATTGCATAGTCTTTTACATCTATCTCACATCCGCCAAGTGTTTGATAAAATGTCCAGCTAGGGTTTCTTGAGGAATTGAAGGTCCAATGCATGTCTTATGAGTTAAATGGTGTTATGATGATTATATGATGATGAAATAATGATGGAATGATGATGAGATGATGGTATGCATATGATGTATAATGATGAGAGGAAATGTAGGTATATGATGACTTTATGACGATGAAAGTATATTGTATATGTGTTGAATTCATGAAAAGTATCTATGATGTTGCAAGTTAATTACCTTGTTGAGGGGGTACCAAGCCTCAATCACCTTGTTGAGAGGGTGTCAAGTCTCAATCACCTTGACAAGGGGGTGTCAAGCCTCGGTGCCTTGTTGAGGGGAGTACGAAGACTCAATCACCTTGTTGAGAGGGTGGCAAGTTTCAATCACCTTGTTGAGAGGGTGCCAAGTCTCAATCACCTTGACGAGGGGGTGCCAGGCCTCGGTTGCCTTGTAGAGGGGGTACCAAGCCTCAATCACTTTTTTGAGAGGATGCCAAGTCCCAATCACCTTGTTGAGTGGGTGTCAAGTCTCAATAACCTTGATGAGGGGGTGTCAAGCCTCGAATGCTTTGTTGAGGGGGTATCAAGCCTCAATCGCCGTTCAAGTAATGGTGTGCCTTGGAGTTGGGAAGTAGTTCACTTAGCCTATCCTTCACAAACGATATCCTATACGAGCATGAGTTACTTAAGCATGTTTTACTTATGTATTGATCATACATGTCATATTGCTATATCATGCCTATTGTCTATTGTTATGCATGTTGATTATGAAGCTTATCTCTTGTCGCATTGCATCCCACATACTTAGTACATTCAAACATACTAACGCATACTCTATGCCTACATGATGTTACCATTGAGGAACCGGAGCTCCTATGGATTCTTCATTTGGCTAGAAATATTATTCAAGTTAGCCTTTGGTGAGTCCTCCATTCCGAGGACAATGACTATTCTCTTATACTATGATCTAAGACTATCTTTTTTTTATGTATGTATTAACTATGAGGGTGAGCCCGGTTGCTTGTCTTGGCCCCCGCTCTTATCTATGTAGTAGAGGTATTGTTGGACATATTATGTATTGCGCTTGAGCTTTAACTCACTTATGATATTCAAGCTATTTAAGTATAAATTTCTCTCTCTCTCTCCCTTAGTCCCAATTCCCCTTGTTTATATTTCTTATGTTGTTGTACATTGCTTCCGTGACCAAGTATGTGTAATGATATGCTATGAGGCTTGTTTGGGGTCTCTTCGGGTTCCCCATTCGCAGGTCACATCTAGGCCCTAAGCTTGGGTCGTGACACCGTCCACCGCATCCAAATCTATAGTATCTACGCACAATGGGTACATTCCAAATCCCGGCTCCTTTTTCTTAATTTCAATATGCAACTTAATACCCATGTTGTTCCTGATTGAAATAAGAGATGAATTACCTTCAACAACATATTGAATCTCAATTTCTTTCCGTTATTCATCGACTCCCAACTCACCGCTGCTATGAAAATATGTTCGTTCCCAAATTCATATTCGATGCTTTTTTCTTTTTTTTTTTTCCGTAGATGAGAGAAGAAATTGGAAAATTCAGCAATGATGTATAATGATTTTTAAAAATTTTTAAACCTAACAGATTGTTACGTATTTGATGAGAGTGATTTTAAACAGTCTAAACGATCAACGTTAATTAAGGGATCATTAGGTAATTGAAAGTTTTTTTTCCATATTTAGCGTAATAGATTTGATCTCAATCAAAGGTATCAAAGGCTAATTACAGATATCATCATACACACAAAAAGTAGAGATTTTTAGTAATTTATAAAAGAGTCAAAAGTATTAGGAATTAGTATTAAACAGTTTGACATTTATATAAATTATATAATAATAAAAAATAATCCTCGAGATGGTCTTGATAGTTTACTTTTTGACTTCTTTTGAGGTTGAGGTCTCACCTTGGGCTTCATTGATGGGCTACAACGACTCCAAATGATAAGAATATTGACCCAACTGTTGAGATTTTAACTCATCCAACTTCACTCCCCTCTCCACCATTTCCTCTTCATCTTCTCTTCAATGGCGACCTTCAACATCTCTTTTCTCACACAACCCCATTCTACACTTCCCGTTGTCTCCAATTGTTCTTCCCAAAATACCCCTTATTTCTCCTCATATTCACTCCCCAAGACCTCCTTTATTTTCCCTTCCATTACTCTCCGACCCAAAAGCAGAACCAACACTCGCCACCATGCGAGCATCGTTGTTGCAGCTCTGAAAAAGCTCTCTGAGACAGACCCTTTAACTGTGCCTCTACAACCTGATCAAATATCCGGAAGCTTCCCGAAGGAATCTGGTGTATATGCGGTGTATGATAGTAATGGTGATCTCCAATTTGTTGGCATTTCGCGCAACATCGCAGCCAGTGTTCTTTCCCATAAAAATTCCGTACCTCAACTCTGCTCTTCTGTAAAGGTAACAACTTTGATTATTAAGCCCTTCTTGTTGAATTTCTCGCTTTAATCTAGCTACAGTGAAAATTGTGATATGCTGAATGGACTTGAATTGAGAAGGAGGATTTATAGAGCTGACCCAACTGATTAAGATTAACGGATAGTTGATTGATTGATCCTGTGTGAAATGGTTAAGGGTTGACTGAACATATTTATCGTATTGGCTGTGTTGATAAAAGGGTAAATTGAAGTGCAATGTTTTATCATGATGCTTTTGGTGATGCTATGAAAAAATCCATTTCCTGAATCTTTTCTCAGGCTTCAGAAATTTAGTAATGTTATATGGAATGCAGAATATATGTATGAATACACTTGTGGCCTGAGAAATGAAATCTATGTTACTTTTCTTCTTCTTAAAAGTGGACGTGTCATTCTTCCATTGAGGAGAAGAATTTTGTTCCTTGCCCTGCTTTACCTTGTGTTTACTTGAACAACTGAGGGTTCTGTCCCGATTGAGGGGGCATAGCTCCTATAGTCTAGTTGCTAGCAAATGCAACTAATTTTTGTATTGGAGCTTGCAAATGCTGAGAGCACACTTTGGAGCATCAGTTGAGTTTCTCCCTTGTGACCAATAAGCCACGCGTCTAACACATTGCAATAGGTTACACCAAAATAACCATGTCTTGGAAATGTAAGGAAAATACTGCATATATATGTCCCCTCTCCCTTCATTCCAGTACTTGCGGGTGAATACATCTTGTGTCAGATTTTCTAAATCATTACGGAGCAAAGTCTTGGAGGAGCTTATAGCATGGTCTCCTACTGTAGCCTTGTTCATTTCACTCACGCCCTTGTTATGGTTCTTTTGCCAGTTCTTGTGAGTCTCTTTAACCTCTACTTGCGATAGTTAGAAACTAATGGGGACTAGTTATTGCTAATCTGCAATCTGGTGGAGATGGTTTCCTGATATTCCCCCTCATGTGTCCCAAGCTTAGTGTTCGACTTCTGGTTATATCTTGGAGAATAACTTGGAAAGCTTTTGCCCAGAATGTGGCTTTCCGAAGGAAAAAAATTGTCTGGAACTTTGGATGGTTATGACCTTGGATGAAAGAAACTCAGTGATCATACCTTGTAAATTCAGGACGCGATATTTATTCAACTATGAATCGTTATTACTTAAAAATGTATGGTCCAACCACAGGAATTGAGTACTCTTTGGTAGGAAAGAATGAAGTTTTTCGCTTCCAAGTAATGACGGAAGAGAAAGCATAGCACCAATATCTCATTATTGTTGATCATCGTTCTGTCTCTATAGATGCCATTTCTGTGCTGATTAGCTTGATCAAGCTAAGAAAAATATAGCTTGATTAGCTTCATCAAAATATATATTGTTCTTTTGATGACCTAGAACTCCGTCATCAGCTGACTCTTTGGACCAATTACAGCATTTGCAACTCAGGGTTGATGGCGTCTTTCTACTTTCTTATTCTTAGATACTACAGTTAGTTTGCTTTGTGTAGGGCTTGATCAAACTGATATAGAAGCTTGTTTTTTTCGGTGCTTAAAGGATAGAGTGACCCTTCGGGGTGGCCCAGTGGTTTGGGCTTGGGACATCCATGTTGGAGATCTCAAGTTCAAAACCTCGTGCTAGCGAATGCAAAGGGTTTGCCTTCTTGGTGGAGCTCGTCATATCGGGCTTGTCTAGTGTGTGTTACCTCTCTTATGTGATTTGCGAGCTATTGCGTAGGAGCGGAGGTTTTACACTGTGCGCACCAAAAGCATAGTGGCTGCGGGTTTCCCTTGTCATCCAAAAAAAAAAAAAGTTGCTAGAGTAGGATATTGTGCTAGACTATTGTTAAGCCAAGGATCTATCTAGAACAACCTCTCTACCTTACAAAAGTATGAGTAAAATCTGTGTACATCCCATCCTAACCAGGCTCCACTGGTAGGATTTCACTTGATATGTTGTTGTGAAGTTGCTAGAGTGGGAGATTGTGATAGTTGAATAGACACAAATGGTACACACTATGATTGAAGGCATTTATTTCATTCTAGGTTACTTACCTCACTAAATTATACCTTGATTGCAAACAGATTGGCATTTGGTTTGGTTGCTGGTGGGAATCTTGCAGTACCATACTTTGGTTGCTGCCTTTAATTATGACTTTTAAAGTTATATTTCTTAGATGACGTAGTGCAACTGCAAAGGGGAAATATCAAATATGACCAATATATAGTAATTTGTGGCAGTGTTGTCAAAGGCGAAGAGCACAAAGCAAGCACTGGGATCCGTTGGGGCTATAAATGCAAGGGTCAATTAAAGCACAAGCTTTGATAGTGAAAGGTGCAAGTGAATGAAAATATATAAATATATATATATGTGTAATTCAAGAATAATAATTATTAGCAAAAATGGAAATTATCTATTTATATTGACAAAAAGAATTTTAAAAAGGAAAATTATGAGAACTCGTTATTGTTTTGTGGCGCCTCTTCAGGACAACACCCATTACTGACCTTATTGTCTGCACTGAAGCGCTTGGCCAAGCTAGGCGAAGTACCAGCCAAGTTTGCACCTAGCTTCAGGGCATAAGCGCCTTAAGTGAGCTGTTGTAACTCTGCTGTGGAACTATAATTTATAGTACACAAAAGGCATACCATGCTGAATAAACTTCCTCTGTACTTGAAAGCAGGAGGAGACTTCCCTTGCTTCAGAAACTTACCAAGTTCCCAAAAAAAAAAAAAAAAAAAAAAACCACCGCTGCTTGGACTCTTCAAAAATATTCATGTCTCGTGTAGGTATCTGATATGGGTGAGGCAACATTTTTTGGAGAGTCCGAGCAAACCTAGTGAAGCAATATATCCTTTGGACAAGCATTTTACTATTATTTGACATGTGACCATTTTCCTGTGCACCCCCGGGATTAGTCGGGGCTCTAAGAGATTAGGACACCTGACGCAAATAAAAAAAAAATGTGACCATTTTCTAATCATCTTATTATATGGATGTGACTTTGTCAAACATCACATGACTGTCATTCTTGCTTAGATTCTCAACTGCTGTGGCTATACATCAACATATTCCTGTCTGCACCTTGAATATTAGTACAAGGGTTCCTCTAAGTAGTAAGAGCATAATAACTTGCAAAGGGTTCCGCTGTAAGCAAAATAATAATGCAGAGACAAATCTGTACCGGTTATTATTTCTGGCAAATTGTTTCATGTTTGTTTGTTTCAGGATTTTAAGGATATACTTTTTCTTTTGAGTACATAATAACTGGTGTAGTGTTTGTAGGTTGGTGTGGTTGATGAGCCAGATAGAACAGCTTTAACTGAATCTTGGAAATCATGGATGGAAGAACATATTGCGACCAATGGAAAGATACCACCGGGTAATGAACCAGGAAATTCGACATGGGTTCGTCAGCCTCCAAAGAAGAAGGCTGATCTAAGGTTAACACCAGGCCGTCATGTGCAGTTGACAGTGCCCTTGGAGGACCTCATTGACCGGCTAGTGAAGGAGAACAAGGTGGTTGCTTTCATTAAAGGGTCAAGAAGTGCACCACAATGTGGTTTCTCACAGAGGGTGATAGCCATTCTTGAAAGTGAAGGTGTCGACTATGAAACCGTCGATGTCCTTGACGAAGAGTACAACTCTGGGCTGAGGGAGACGTTGAAGAACTATAGTAACTGGCCTACTTTTCCACAAATTTTTGTGAAGGGTGAGTTGGTTGGTGGGTGTGATATCTTGACCTCCATGTATGAGAAGGGGGAACTTGCCGGCTTGTTCAAAAGCTAAATGTTTAATTAGCATTAAAGGGTGTATTTTGTTGTAAAATTACTCATCTTTGAACCTATTCACTCAACAGTGTATTGGCGGTGGAAATAGTAGAATAGTCGGAAGAAAATTCATTGTTCATGTGTACTGGAGAATTTTGTGACAAGGAACAAATGGAGGCGTTTTCTTGCTTTTGTGCTAGCTTATGATCGGAGGGGTTGTTTGGTAGAGTCCATAAGAATAATTTTAAATAGAGTGTATTAATAATGCTTGCATTAGTAATGTATGTATTAGTTATATTAGTATTAATTATATATAAAATATTTTTATGCATTATTTAGTTTAATGCATTAAAAATAACATGCATTATATTAAAAGAATTATTTACAAAGATACCATTCACATTTATGGTGAAAAAGATGTAAAAAAGATTTTTTATGAGCAATTAGGTCTTTAATTATGCAATGCATGCATTAAAAATATTGCATTATTAATACCTAGAAATCGATGTTATTAGTATATACTCTTTAATACACAATGAGTGTTAGTTATATATAATATGAAAAAGTGTATCAAACAAGGTGTTATTAATACAAAGAATTATTGCAAGCATTATTTCTTAATACACTACCTAGCCACTAAATGAGTCGCATTGAGCATAATAAGAGAAGATAAGACTTACCATTTGCTTGGTACGTGGAATAGGATAAACAAGAATATCTTATGGAATTAGATTTCCACCTCATATATGGAATAGCTAATTCTACCATTTTCATATAAATGCAGGGACGGCTATGGGGTAAAGCTGATGAAGCAACTGCTTTAGGTCCCTAATTTAGGGTCTCTTTTTAGCAATTATTACCTATACATAGAATAAATTTTTTAGCTTTGAAAATATATATATATATATTTTTTTTTTGGTAAAAAGATAATTATATAGGAAGGATTATTACTGTTATACTATTCATACTAAAAAGTTGATTAAGCATTTACTTTTGACTTTTTTCTTTTCTTGGAAATTGTTAGAAGACTTTTCACTCTTTTTCTGTAACGTGTACTTTTTCTTTTTACTTTGCAAATATGCTGCTTCTTTTTTTTAATTTATTTAATAGTAAGTCTTTTTTAACTCTTCCATCAAACATCTTTATATACAAGTTGGTAAAAAAAATTTTAATTCCTCTATATTTTCAATGCTGAAAGATAAATTATTGAATTTTTTTATATTCTAACAAAAGAGGGTAAGAAAATATTGTGTGTGTTTTGTATAACATTTGTTGTTCTTTCTCAAATTTCAAGTTTTGAGGTAAGTATTTCAAAGAATCAATTATAATATATCTTGGAATCCAGTCTTCAAAATATTTTATCAAGTTTGATCATTTCAATTTTTGAATTTTATTTTTCAATTTTTATCTTGTATCTATTATTTTTATTATTGTATTGGGGGTATCTTTTAATTATTTTGTTATAATTTAAATATGTCAATTGGAAAATATGAATTTGGTCATTCAAAATTAAAAAGAAAGAGAAAAATTAAAAATCTAATAGAGTCTCAAAAAGGAGTCCTTGATAAATTTTTATCAAATAACCAAAAAAAAAAAATTCAAAAAATATTGAAGAATGTAGAAATATAGAAGAGTGTTCTTTAAGTGAACAAATCACTAACCTCGTTGAGCTAGATGATGATTACATTCAAGAGGAAAAAAATAAAATTAGTGAGAAATCGAACGTAGATTCTCAAGAAAAACAAGTTCTTTCAAATGAGTTCAATAATTTCATTCCCAAAAATATATATGGTCATAGTGGATAAACTAATATTGATTCAACGTTGAGAGATTTATTAGTTGAAAAATGAAATTACAATTAATGACATGGATTTTCAAAAGGACAAACTCTCAAGATATTTTTCTAATGCACATTCTTTTCAAAAATTGACAAATGAAAAAAGACATAAAAAAAGATGGTTAGTTTATTCTAAAGATTTGGATAAAATATTTTATTTTTATTGCAAGTTATTTAATAAAACTTGTAGTACTAGCTAATGAAGGTAATAGAGATTGGAGAAATCTTAGTACTAAGCTTAAAGTTCATGAAATAACTAACGAGCATATTACTAATATGAGCACATGAACTGATTTAGAAATAAGATTCACAAAAGTAAAACAGTTGACAAAGATGTTCAAGAACAGAGAACACTAAAAAAATATATTGTCAAGAATTATTGCTATAATAAAAACTCTTGGAAAAAATAATTTGGCATTTAGGGGAAAGGATGAAAAGATCTACCAAAAGAATAATGGGAACTTTTTAAGTTTAACTGAAATAATTGCAGAATTTGATATAAAGTGAAGCAAGAACATGTTCAACGAATTAAACATGACGAAATTTATAACGATTACCTTGGACATAATATATAATTGAATTGATAAATTTGTTGGCAAGTGAAATTAAGAATAAAAATAATTGAAAAAAATTATAGATACAAAGTATTTTTCAATCACACTTGATTGTACCCCAGATACAAATCATCAGGAAAAAATATATTTTGTATAAAAGATGTGTAGATAATTCAACCACTCCAACAAAAATTATTGAATACTTTTTTAGAATTTTTAAAAGTGGATGATACAAATGGAAAATGTATTTTTGAAGTTATTTTAGATGAGATAAAAAATATTGGACTTGATATTGATAACTTAAGAGGATCAGGATATGATAATGAATCCACTATGAAGAAAAAATATCAAGGCGTGTAAAAAAAGACTTTAGATATAAATCCAAGAGCATTTTGTACTCCATGTGGTTGTCATAATCCAAAATTTAGTATTTTGTGACATGGCAAATTCTTTGCGAAAAGCTATTTCATTTTTTTGTAGTTGTACAAAGTGTATATTTAGTATTTTCTTCTTCCACTAAATGATGGAATGTTTTAAAAGATAATGTTCTCAACCTAATTCTTAAATCATTATCACAAACGCAATGAGAAAGTCATGTTGAAAGTATTAAAACAATAAGATTTCAAACTCTACAAATCGAAAATGCTTTATTAAAATTAGTAAAAGCTAGTGAGGATTCAAAAACTAAAAGTGAGGCTAATTATTGAGCAATATATGAACTCAAAAATTTTAAATTTATATTGCACTATATCTCATGATGTGCTTATTGGAGAAGATTTGACTGCATTACTATTTGGTATGATATACGATTTTGTGATTAGCTCTGTTAACAAATCGTTACAATAAAAAAGATATGCATATTGATTTTGCATAGATCAACTAAGAGACTTGATTTCCTTTTAAAAAAAATACAGAGAAGAAAGATTTGTAACTGCTATACTTTCTACTAAAGAAATTACATCTGATGAGATGAATATAAAACTTAAATTTCATTATAAACGTGTAGTATATAAAAAAAATTTAATGAAAATACTGATAATAAAAATAA
>JAABOM020000110.1:769205-806856 GCA_011800125.2 Solanum clarkiae | reverse complement strand
AAAAATTTTATTCTTTATTTTTTTTCAATTGTAATTTTGTATTAGTATTGTAATTTTCAACAATAATTTTAAGGAGATTCAACAATGGTACAATTAAAAAAACCGCGGATATCAAGATGGGAAATCTCAAGAAGCCTGTAACACCTCAATTTTTTTTAGCTAAGATCGAGTTATCCTTCATATGATATAGGATTTTAATTTATGATTCCTAATTAAGTATATGTGTTAAAGTCAATTTCTGAGTGTGAGAATATAATTGAAGATGTTATGAGGACGTAGTTCTAATATAAGATTTTATAAAAGTTAGGTGAACCAATGACTCGTAGGTTGTATGTACATGCTAGGATCAATTTCTATATATTTAAAGTATATTAGGTGTGATTTAGAGTCATAAGGGATCTTTTACACCAAGTTAAGTCCAAAGAATTTCTAGCAACTAAGTTTTCGTATGAGTTGATAAAAGGGTCAACTTCAAATGACCATATCTCCTAAAGTATAATGAGTTAGATAACCTATAATACATCAAATCAAAGATATCTGAATTAGCTTTTCAACGCATCCAGGTTCGCCTTAATCAGAGTTCAGAGTAGAAAGCTATGACCATTTTAGTGAAGGGGTTCAAAGGTGTCTGAAGGTCTACGTCCGGAGCGCGTCACGGACCCTCATTGGATAAGCAATGACATTTTTTTTCCTTTTATTTTGAGGTTACTTTTATCCTAAAAACTTTGAGGGTCTATTTAAGGTCCCAAAATGCATAAAACGTCAGTTTCCATAATCAAAAACTATCTCACTTCACTCCTAAACATAAACGCTCAAGAATCATTAAGAAAGTCATCAAGTTAGGATTAGCTTTCAAGATTCCTCCTCAAGGTAAGTTATTCTTCATAAATTTCAATCTACCAAGCCACATTTCTTCATCTATTCATGAATCTCTAATAAGGTTTTAAATCATAACCTAGGGTTTCAAGAAAACGAACTCAAGAATCCCAAGAAAGGATTTCTTGACTCTTCTTCTTCAAGAATTATGGTTCTTCATCAAGAACTCTAAAAGAGTCTAAGTCAAGAATTTAAGAATCAAAGAGAATTCTCTCAACCCATATCCTTCCAAGTTTTTTCACCTTAAAAAAACTACCAAGATTGAGAATTTTCTCCAAGAAAGCGGGTATTCATCAAACTTCGATGGTAATATCAACTTTTCAGGTATGTAAAGGCTACCAAAAAACATGGAATTTTTCTTTCATATTCCCCAATATATAGATTAAGTTGTAAATTGCTAGTTGATGGGTCTGGAGTAGTGATTCTTGAAGAACTTCTTGAACATTATCTTTATTTCTTGAATATTATCTTTAACTTCTTGAACATTATCTTTATTTCTTGAATATTATCTTTAATTCATATATATTATCTCAAATTGATAATCATCATACTTGTATCTACTGATTATATATATTAGTGTATGACTGTTTACCTAAATTACATATTTTCCCTTGTTCAACACGGCAAGAACGAACTTAGGGGTAATGTCTAGAACCTTGATTGTTTGAATGTGACGATTGATGAAGTCTGAGTCTTGAGATGAGTATTGTGGTGGCTGAAATAGATGAAATTGATATCCTTGATGTCTAAATGAATTTTAGATAAGAGTTTGAAAGGAAGAACTTATTTATTAAGTTGATAGAATGATAGATAAAAGGCGGACCTTGCCTGAAAGGGGGGTTGGCTGTATAATCAGTTTGACCTTGATAGACTTATGAGCATATTGAGTCTTGAGAGGAGTATTAGCATCGATATAGGTAAGAGTGAGTCCCACTACTCATTAAGTACGTGTCGACGTAGAAGAGGATTGAACTATGAAAGTGGATATTTCCTTTGTCCTGCAGAGGACTTGATAAACTTCTTTTGGGATCCCCGATAGACTTGTCCTGTACCCCGGCAAAGTATCGGACGGACGTGACAGTGACATCTCTTTTTTGTATCATCACCAGGCTCATAGGTAGTGGTTGTCAGTTATAGAAACTCACAGATAGGTTCCTTGTTGATATTACTCTGAGGTTGATATGATTGTATGATGTCTTGATGGATAGTGAGGTGATAGAATCTTGTCCTTTACTATGAGCCAAGGATGAGTGATTGATGATCTGATGTTATATATATTGTTTACTTTAGCCTGTTTTACATACAGTACATTTTACGTACTAACGCCTCTTTAGCTGCATCGATTTATGATGCAGATTCTGTAGATAGAGGACTTCAGCAGGCTAATCATTGAGGTTAGCAGATTTCCAAACAGAGACTTGGTGAGTCTTCCTTTGCTTTCAGGGAACATGTTTATCTTTTCATTTACTCTTGATTATTTCATTCGACTGTCGTAGCCATGACCTACCATGGTACCTTCTTAGAGGATAGTTATATAGGCTTCATAGACATAGATAGTTGATTGTTGATGTCGGGATTGATTATTTCTTATTGAGATACTTCTTTCGTACTTTATATGATAGTGATTGTGATAGCCCACTCATAGTCTATTATTCTCTTTATGTCTTCCGTATATGAGTTAATTGAACAAATGCAATGAGACTAGATGGTTCGCTTGGGGGCTAGCAATAACCTTCGAGTGCCAGTTACGTCTAGGGTACCCTCTCGGAGCGTGACAAAGCCTTTCCAGTTCAATGGTAATCATTTCAAGAGGTGGAAGGGTAAACTACTTTTTTATTTGAATCTTCTCAATGTCTCTTATGTATTAACTGAGAAGAATCCAAATAAAGTTGATATCACCTCAATGAATAATGATGAACACCTTGCTCATAAAGAGAAATGTGATATGTATAATGATGACTCCTATAAATGTCAGTATTATCTTCTTAATTGTCTATCTGATAATTTTTATGATTATTATGATAGAACTTACTCTAGTACAAAGAAAAAAATTTGGAAAGCATTGCAGAGTAAGTATGATACCGAGGAGGAAGGAGCGAAAAAATATGCAGCTAGTCGATTTTTATGATTCCAAAAGGTAGACAACAAATCAGTGGTAGACCAATCTCAAGACTTCACCATGATCATTGGAGAGCTTAGATCCGAGGGGATCAAAGTTGGGGATAACCTTTTTGTTTGTGGCATAATTGATAAACTTCCACCTTCTTTGAAGGAATTTCAAAAATAATGCACCACAAACAAAGGAAACCTCTCTTAAGTCTTTGATTATGATAATCCGCATGGAGGAGGAGGAAAGAGGCCAAGATGAACTTTTAAAGTTAGAAGAAAGCAACATCGCATTGAAGATAAATTTAGTTACTTTAAATAATGTTAATTCTGATACTAACAAAAATATCTACTTGAAGTCTAAGAAGAAAAACTTTAAGAAAAAGAATGGTAGACATCCTAAGAAAAATAGTGTTGAAAATAATCAAGCACAAAATCAACAATTTTAAGAAAGAGGACCATGTTTTGTTTGTGGCAAGAGTGGACATACTGCTCGACTTTGCAGATACCGGAAATGTAGTCCTACATCGCAGACAAACGTTACCGAAGAACCAATTGTGGCAGTTAATACAGACATACTTATAGTTGAAAATGTTGATAGATGGTGGGCTGATTCTGATGCAAACCATCATGTATGTTATGATAAAGACTGGTTCAGAAAATATTCTCCTTTTGAAGAGATTAGAACCATCATGCTTGGAGATTCTCACACTGCTCAAGTGCTTGGAATGGGAGATGTCGAGTTACGTTTTACCTCTAGAAGAGTATTAACTTTGAAAGATGTACTTTTTACTCTTTCCATGAGAAAAAATTTGATGTCTAGTCTTCTTCTTAACAAAGCAGGCTTCAAACAAATTTTTGTATCTGATCAGTATGTAATTTTGAAGAAGGATATTTTTATGGGAAAGGATATGCATGTGATGGGATGTTCAAATTGAATATTGAAATGAATAAAGCTTCTACTTCTGTTTATATGCTTTCTTCTACTAATTTTTGACATTCTCATTTGTGTCATATAAATGATCGATATGTTGGAATATGAGCAGTTTAGGACTAATCCCAATGGTTAAAAAGGATTTTGAAAAGTGTGAGACTTGTAGCAAAGCCAAAATCATTAAAAAGCTTCTTTTTCAAGTTGAAAGAAAAATTTATTTATTAGAACTAATTTACATTGATATCTGTGAACTTGGAGGAATTTTAACTCGTGGAGGAAATAGATATTTTATCACTTTTACTGATGATTTTTCTAAGTTTACATATGTTTACTTAATGAAAAATAAAAGTGATGCTTTTGAGTATTTTAAAGTCTATCTCCATAAGGTTGAAAATCAGTTTGGAAGGAAAATTTAAAAAAATAAGAAGTGATAGAGGCCGAGAATATAAATCAAATGTGTTTAATTCTTTTGTTAGATCATTGAGAATAATTCATGAAACTATCGGAAAGGAAAATAGAACTTTGGTTCAATTAACTAATGTCATGCTTATTGAGTCAAGTGCACCTTTAAATTTTTGGGGTGAAGCTATTTTGACTGTTTGTTAGGTGTTAAATCGTGTGGCTCATAAAAAATCTAAACTAACACCTTTTGAATTGTGGAAAGGACACAAGCAAAATTTGGAATATTTAAGAGTTTGGAGTTGTCTAACCTTTGTGAGGCTAATGAATCCCAAGATCACTAAGTTGGGTGAGAAAGTTACTACTTGTGCTTTTCTTGGTGATGCTTCAAACAATACATCCTACAGATTTTTTAATCTTGAAGATAATATTGTATTAGAATCAAGTGATACCATTTTTCATGAAAATAAATTTCCTTTTAATTCTAAAAATAGTGGGAGTCTAAGGATTGAACAAAATATTTTGGCACTACCTAGTTCTTCTTCTACTACTTTAGAAAAATAAAAGAGTTGATGACGATTTTGAGATAAGAAGAAGTAAAAGAGCTAGAGTAGAAAAAGATTTTGGTCCTGATTTTTATGTTTTTAATGTTGGAGATGACCCTCTCACCTTAAAAGAAGCTTTATCTTCACATGATGTTATTTTCTGGAAAGAGGCTGTAAATGATGAAATGGAATCACTAATTTCTAATAAAATATGGAAGTTAATTGATTTACCATCGGGTTGTAAAATAATTGGTTGTAAATCGATCTTATGGATAGAGTTAAAATCGGATAGAACTATTGATAAATATAAGGCTAGACCAGTTGTAAAGATTTTAATCAACTTGAAGGCCTAGAGGTTTTTGACACTTTTTATCCGATAACGAGAACTACATCCATTAGACTTTTAATTGTTATAGATGTAATGTTTGATTTGCAAATTCATCAAATTGATGTAAAACCCGCCTTTTTAAATAGAGACCTAAATGAAGAGATTTATATGGAACAACCTGAAGGTTTTGTTGAAGCAGTTCAAGAAAGCATAGTGTGTAAACTTTCTAAATCCTTATATGGCTTGAAACAAGAACCAAAGTAATGACATGAAAATTTTGATTCCTGCATGATTGAAAATGAGTTTAAAACAAATGAGTGATATAAGTGCATATATCATAAGTCTTGGAATAACTCACATGTTATTATTTGTCTATATGTTGATGATTTATTGATTTTTGGCTCTAATAAGAATGTTATTGATGAAGCAAAGAACATTCTTAGAAGTCATTTTGATATGAAAGATCTTGGTGAGACAAATTTTATTCTTGGAATAAAAATTACTAAAACATGTAATGAAATTTTCCTTGACCAGTCACATTATGTTGAAAATTTTTTAAGAAAATATAACTTTTTTAATTGCAAGTATGTTGTGACTCCTTTTTATTCAAGTGTTCACTTGTTTCCTGTACAAAGTGAAAATGATGTGATAAATCAAAAGGAATATGTTAGCTTAAATCGAAAGTTTGAGATACATGACTAATTGCAGTAGGCCTGATATTGCATATGCAGTAGGAGTATTTAGCAGGTTTACCAACGAGCCAGGTAAAGAACATTGGCATGCTATAACGAGAGTCATGAGATAATTAACTGGAACAAAAAATTGTGGTTTGTTCTATAACAAATATCCTCTTGTACTTGAAGGCTTTTATGATGCAGACTAGAATACTTTATCAGATGATTCTTGTTCTACCACTGGATATATTTTTACTTTGGTTGGTGGTGCTATTAGTTGGAAGTCTAAAAAGCAAATCATTATTGCTAACTCTACCATGGAGGCTGAATTAATTGCTTTGGCATCAGCTAGTGAGAAAGCAAATTGATTGAGAGATTTGTTATTTCAAATACCTTATTTTGAAAAACTAATTTCTCCTATTTTAATTCATTGTGATAGCACTGCTGTAATTGGTGGAGTTCAAAACCGTTATTACAACAGTAAATTCGGACCTATAAGGAGAAAACACAGTAATACAAGATCATATTTGACAATTGGTACCATTAATGTTGATTATGTCAAATCTTGTGATAATCTTGCAGATCCTCTTACTAAGGCCTTAACAAGAGAGAAGGTCTGGAACACATCGAGGGGGATGGGATTGAATCCTATAAATTTCTGAGTTATATATGAGGAAACTCAACCTGGGGACTAGAGATCCTATAACTAGGTTCAATAAGAAGAATTAATCATAGGATGACTTGTTGTGAAGAATGCACTATTATTTATTCTCTCTCTATGGTGTGAGTGAATTATTTCCTGTAGTGAGCTGTGGAGGATGAGTTTAAAAAACTCTTAATAAAAAATTTGTAGCCCGTACGGGTGGAGTGTAAATTATACAGGAACACTCTTGACAAATTTTACCTATGTGAGTGTGAAAGCAGGCCGCTTCCTATGAGAACTGGGCTCATTCTCAAAGACACTCATGAAACTAGGATAGCACAAGGCTGTAATGTGCTGACTATAAGCTCATTACAACACCTTGATTATTATGTGTGAATAGTAAAATTTTATTTTCCTTAAGCAGTCATAGTTCAAGTCTAAGACCACTATGACTCTGAAATAAAAAGTTATTATTTTACTAAGTGGAAATTCAATGCAGAGCACACCTTCATTATGCATAATAGTCTTCCTTCATCTGATATACTCTCTATAATATTAAAAAATGAGTGAGGGATTGCTGTTATAATTTTTAGTATTATATTCCTTAGGCCCCACATGGAAATTATCTTGTCAAAAAAGAAAATTCTATATATTTGTTCAAGAAATTTACTTTGTCAAAAATTGAGGTTGCACAGCCCACTGGATTTTTTTTTAAAAGTAGGCAGCGGACAATTCTTACTTTTACTTGTTGGCAAATGAATTACTCACCTGCCAAAATTACTCCTTTATAAAGGAGTAATTTGCTCCTCTTTCAATAGAACAGAAAATCAGAAAAAATAGAGAGGTACACTGCAAAATAAAAAATTAGTTTATAAAATATTTTGAGAGTTTTATTAGTTGAAAGGAGATATAATTTTTATTGTGGAGTTTAAGACTTAACTCTTGTCCAGAGTTGTTGAGTTACACATTTTTTTTATGAAAAAAGGTTGTTGTATCCTGAAGGGGACAGATCAATCAGAATACTGCTGGACCAGTGAAAATATTTATATTTTGCTGCAGTTGGCTTGAATCTCCTTAAAGAGAGCGAGATATCCGCGCCTCAGCCTAAAGAACTTTATTCTTTATTTTTCTTTTTCAATTGTAATTTTGTATTTCAAGAAAGAAGAGCATATTTTGTTTGTGGCAAGAGTGGACATATTGCTCGATTTTGCAGATATCGAAAATGTGGGCCTACACTGTAGGCAAATGTTACCGAAGAACCATTTGTGGCGGTTATTACAAACATATTTATAGTTGAAAATGTTGATGGATGGTGGCTGATTCTGGTGCAAACCGTCATGTCTGCTATGACAAACACTGGTTTAAAAAATATATTCCTTAAAATTATTAGTTAAAATTACAATAATAATACAAAATTATAATTGAAAAATAAAAATAAAGAATAAAATTCTTTAGGCTGAGGTGCGGATATCTCGCTCTCTTTAAGGAGATTCAGGCCCACCGCAGCAAAATATAAATATTTTCACTGGTCCAGCAGTATTCTCATTGATTTGTTCCCTCTAGATACAATAGTCTTTTTCATAAAAAAATGTGTAACTCAACAACTCTAGACAAGAGTTGAATCTTAAGCTCCACAATAAAAATTACACCTTCCTTCAACTAATAAACTCTAAAAATATTTTACAAACTAAATTTTAATTTTGCAATGTACCTCTCTGTTTTTTCTGATTATCCGTTCTTCTGAAATAGGAGCAAATTACTCCTTTATATAGGAGTAATTTTGGTAGGTGAGCAATTCATTTGTCAAAAGTTTATTAACTTTTGACAAGTAAAAATAAGAATTGTCCGCTGTCTACTTTTGAAAAAAAAAATTCAGTGGGTTGTGCAGCCTCAACTTTTGACAAAGTGAATTTCTTGAACAAATATATAGAACTCCCTTTTTTGACAAGGCAATTTTCATGTGAGGCTCAAGGTATATAATATTAAAAAATGTAACAACAATTAGTAGTACTACTAGGAACTCTACTAAAGCATTTTTTGGATTCCCTCCTACCTAATAGATGATGCACTTAAATTAAGTTTGGGAAATCCATCATTCATAAGGTGGCAAAAGTGATAGTTTTGACACATCACATGTTGCCTACTAACATCACGAAGCAAGGTACTTTACATTATATTTTTTATGTTTGTAATATTTTTGCTTCTTCATAATTTAGATCTTTGCAAACTTTCTGTTATGCTGTAAATATTCATCTTTCTGAATAAAATAATATTTTTTTCTAGTCTATCTTTTTCTTTCTATGTTTTTTGTAATATTTGAGTTAAATATTAAGTCTATAATTTTTTCCTAATGATGCTACATCTTTGTATTTGGTGAAATTGGATAGAGCGCATGACAACAGGAATTCATAACATGTGATGATGAGGAGTGGAGGGAGCAAGGCAATGATAAAATCGATATTTCCTAATAAGGCATCTTCAATCACAAAAGAAAAAATTTCTATCAGGAATGAACAAAGGATATACAGTCATAGAGGAAAGGCATGTGTCCTAATAACATGACTAAGTAGACAAAAAGGATAGATACACAAATAATGAAGTACGAATCATTTATGCATGACAGAAATATTGATTGGCATCACTAATAGCAGTATCATGTGATCGATATTTGTTGATCTTAAATTTTAGTACTTTAGATCTAAGTGGACTTTTCTAATTGATTGATATCCCATTCTTATAATCTATAAATAATTTGTTGATCTTAAATTTTAATACTTTAGATCTAAGTGAATTTTTCTTATTTGTGGATATCCCATTCTTATAATCTATAAATAATTTACTTAATCCATTTAAGGACATTCTAAGTTCTAAGAATACAACCACAACACTCTTATTCTTGAGCTTTTAAGTTTTCTTTATTTGATTAGTCTTTATCTTTTTAGCATTTTATTTATCCATGAGCATTATTAGAGATAAGATTTACTTCTTCACATCCAACTCTTGTAGCAATAAGCTTCGTATGATTCCCTTTCTTAATTTATTTGTTATTTCATTTACTGATCTCACAATATTCAATTGCTAATAATAGAATTGAATGAGTTAAATTAAGTAGCATTATCTTAAACTTCATACAAAATTTAATTGTATCATTTTTTCAATAAACAACATTGTTTCTTTCAATTTTTATATCTCCAAACTGCAATTTTGTTGTAAGCAATTCAGGAGTTATTTTAAAACAAAATAATGTTCTATTTTAGTTCAAAAGTCACAATAGGTAATTTTGCAGCCTTTACTCTATATCACCAAGGGGTGTGGTGAGATAGATATGATCCTTCAAAGGTGAATTTATATGTAAATTTTGGGTCATGGGAACCCATGGTCATCCGACTAAATTCGATATATTACTTGTATAATTTTTAAAGAATATATTAAATACTAAATAAAGGAACTCATAGTCAAAATGACAAGTTGGTTCACTGGTTCAAAGGTTCTTTGTTAGCATGGAGGTTGGGCGTTTAATCTCAGTCAACAACACCATTTTGTCCCTTTTTAAAAATATAAAGTAATGGTGTCTCTGTTATCCTTCATCTTTAATAAAAAGTCTCAAATCATGCCTTGTGAATGAAAAAAATTCATGGTTGGAGGCGTTTCTCCTTTTATGAATTTGCACAATATGAATTTTGAATTTGTTAAAATTAGTGATTTTCACATACAAACCGATTATTAAAAAAAACTACCTTGTAAATTAGAATCTTGCTAGAGTATATAGTTCTCTTAATATATACGTTACGACTTATATTGAATCTTGCTATTATCTTATATATATAATGACATATCTTAATAATAATATAAATTTTGCGTGATGTTTTAACAATAAAGTATAAAATATTAATTGAACTGTACGAATACTGAAAAAAATCAAAATTATTTGAAACAATTCTAAAAAATCTAATTTTAATTATGTATAATAGACTGATTGAAAATTAATATACTTTAAATTTTTTAAAGTAACCATTTGAACCAAATGATTAATTCTCTACCTACTATTCAAATATGCTTTTTATTTTTCTAGAAATTTAATCAAATATCTCAATTCTCTAAAGTGAGTATTTTTTAAAAAGAATTTGGATCCTTGTTTGGTCATAAGGATAATAGTTCTTCTTAGGTCGGGTATACTCTAAAGACTCCGTCAGTACAATATTGACGATCTCATAAAGATAAAATTTCAGTTAATTATCATTTACTGATCTTATCTTTTACGGAATCGATCTTCTTTGACTGTACAAGAATAGGTGGAGCTCAGCATGTCTGGAAGCGCCTCGAATCTGGTAGTACTAAAAAGATTTGTTGCTCTTCTTCTTTCTAAAAGATAGCTATTCTTCGCCTCTCGAAAGAGCTTATATACCTGTTAAAGGATAAGGGCTACGCTCGCAGGCTTTTACTTCTTGTCTACTGCTGTTCAAGTACCTAACTTTCTAAAAACTTGACCAAACAAGCTATGTATTAGCTTTTCTTATTTTGATCTCATACCAAATTGTGTGTGTATGTTATTATTAGAAAAGTCCAACCTTTTTATCTTAGCTTATAATTGGAGAAATGAATAAAATTTTTAAATTTTAAAACTAAATACTACATGAAAACCCCAAAGCTTTATACCATTTCAGCCAAACAAACACAAGAATGCCGAACGCCTAGGCCAATTCAAAATAGTATTTGCAGAGTGTGAATATAGTAATATATTTATTCACAATCGGTAACCGATCCAAATATCTTCACTTCTCATTTCGCCATGTTTGCGAAGAAGCTTTTCCAGAAAGCCACACAATATCATCATCATTATCAGGTGCGTTTTTGTCTTCAAGTGTTACTCAATTGACTTATGATTCTTCAAACATGTTTTGACATTTTTAATTATTGATGATGATGCTCATTCAAGTAAGAATCGATTATTTTGGAATTAATTTTGATCGGAACCCTGCGAAATTGAAAAAATTGGCTTTGTTTTGCTAAAATTTGTAGTTTTTTGGCAACTGAGCTGTGAATCTGCGAGTATTTGATGAAATAAGTTGGTAAAAGATTTTTGATGATGCTCCAGTTTTATATCGGGAATTTTGTGGAATTATTAGGTATGAACTATGCCAATTTGAGTTTCTATAAGGTTAGCTGGTCCCAACCCTTGATAAAGGACCGTCAAAGTAAATATAGTGAAGTGAATGGATATAGATGATTTATATAGCTGGGTCATTTTTTTAGGAAACAGCCTCTCTACCTCTTATGAGGTAGCGGTAAGGTCTGCGTACAATCTACCCTCCCCAGACTCCACTTGTGGGATTTCACTGGGTATGTTGTTGTTGATATTGTTGTATATAGCTGGGTCAATTAGTTTGGGATTGAGTCTTAGCGGGGTTGTTAGTATGATTTAAATATGATTCCAATCTTCAAGAATTTGGAAAATTATCTTTGGAACAACTTATAGTACGTTACTAACTGAATAGCAATATATAGGGCATTGCTGATGCTATTTTGTTTGGTAAATTGAACCATTTTGTTAAGATGAATGTAATTGGTGGAGTAATTCTTTTGTTTCTACTTTTTTTTTTTGTGTTTGTTCAGACAAATGGCAGAGGTTTGACGGCTAGTGACCTGAAAATTCGTGCTACTGTACATTATGGTATCCCGTCAACAGCATCTATTCTTGCAGTAGACTCCATTCAGCGCCTATTGGCCATTGGAACATTGTAAGTTAAAGTTTTGATCTTATGCACTTAATTTGGACGGAGGCCTGTCAGCTCAGCTGTTAAGTAAACTACGAATTCTGTTTTGGATGGTATGCCTTACTTCGCTGTGCACAAAAGTAACGAAATTGTTGCTCCTCGTATGCTTCTTTGAAAGCATTGGATCGTTGAATCCTGATCGTTCCAGTTTCTGCAGTTCAGTTCAGCACTGAACTTCCCCCATTATAGGCATAGTACATAGGCGCTAGTATCACACAAATTTTGGGTTCAGTTGTGAGAAAATGCTTGGATAATTCAAATAGCTATGTGCACAGCATGCGGATAGAAATATATTTTAAGACAGTTGTCAATAGCTTTTGGTAGAACTGGAAATTGCTGCTGTTAGGGTTCTTGAATTCCGTTGATGAAAATTTCTAGGTAAGATTGAAGAGGCTAGAGAAAAAGTTGCAGCTTTTCAAATTTTTTCTTTGCCAAGGGATAGCTGGTGGATGCAATAGGCGTATAGCCACTGTTATTTGGCTGCAGACTGTTTGTGTTCATGTGACACCCTGCTCCCTTGTTTATTTAATAGTATTTTTACCAGCTCCCAGTACTCTTGCTTGACAATGTGATGACACTATACATCTGAGAATTTAAATCTACATGAAAAATATTATTAAGTACCTATACTTTTGATTTCAATGTTATGACATAGTACATTTATTAAACATGTTCTACTCTTCCTATGCACATGTGCAAGTTTTTTCCTGTATTTCTGAAAATTTTAACCAAAGGTTTATCTTTGACTCTTGGGAAGCTAAACTGGACTAAAATTTTTGTGATGTCAGAAGTAAAAGTCAGGTATTGTGGTATTGACTTCTAATAATAGGAATTAAGATCTCATTTTCAACTCTAGGGTGAACTTGATGCCATACCTAATTTCTTGAGCTCAATTGATCCTTGAAGCAATAGTGTTCTGATTAAGAGGGTGGATCCTGCCAAATTATATTTTTCTTGAAACTGTGATCCTGCCATATTATATTATTTTGGTTAATTAGGAAGGCAGTTCCTCATCACTTATATTATTTCGATTAATTAGGAAGGCAATTCCTCATCACTTATATTATTTTGGTTAATTAGGAAGACAGTTCCTCATCACATTATTTCAAAATGTAAAGAACAAATGGCAACTTTCTGTTTAGATGTACAAATCAGTTAGGCACTGGTTGATAGGGGTCCGGCAAGGACTCCGTTGTGATAGTGTATTAATCTCAATCGGGAAAGTTGTCTTAATTAAATGTATACAGAAGTAGCTATGCATTTTCAATTTCTTTTCTCTTGTTCTTTTGTTGTGATTGAAAATGACTTCTGTTTAGGGGTGACAACAATCTATTTCAGATGGATTTAAAATAAAGTGAAGGCTCGGGATGTAAATTTTTGTCTTTCCATACTACCTTGCAGTTATGAACTATATAGATTGGCTTGACGGCTCCATCTTGTTAACGTAGTATCCAACCATTTTTCAGGGATGGTAGGATAAAAGTGATTGGTGGGGACAATATTGAAGGTCTCTTGATTTCTCAAAAGCAGTTGCCATACAAATATTTAGAGGTTTGGTTTTTGCACATGAATCATCCTATAGATTCTTAGATCGGTTCTAAAGTTTTCTCAGTGTATATAATTTGATATTGTTCTGAAGCATTTTGTAACACCTCACTTCTCTGATAATGGCTTGGATATTGGAAACTTGGGACCAGGTTTCTTTATCAGCAGATTAAGAGTTTCTGAAAGATATGGTCTTTAGAATTGATAGGTGTCAGGTTTATGAAAAAAGTCAATAAAAAGCTGGATTGTTAATCAAAATTTTGCTCATATACTTTTGGTGACAATGTCCAATGATGACCTTTTCTGTTTTGAGTGTTAATTCCATGTCTTTACCTTGAATAAGAGGACAATTAACTGAAATAGGCCTACATTTATGGTATATGATGCAATGCTAGGAATGGGTATCCACTTCATTCTATATTTTTTTCTTTTTTGGAAGTAAGTTTCATCCTCATGAGGGCTTCTCTCTTCTTGAGGCTTGGTGGGTGTTTGTTTGTCAAAGTAACTCTTAGCTTTTCTCTTTTTCTATTTTGGGTAGTGTTGGTCAGACATAGAAAGGTTCTTTGTTGAAGCAAGCTAAACTTCTCTATTATTTCTTCAGTTTAGCTCTTCTCTTTTTCTATTTTGGGTAGTGTTGGTCAGACGTAGAAAGGTTCTTTGTTGAAGCAAGCCAAACTTCACTATTATTTATTTCTTCAGTAATCTGGCTTGCTTTATTTTCCTATAACAGATCATGTCCAATATCACACCTTGAAAATCAAAGTGTAGTGTGATCTTAGAAATAATAAACCCAACAAAGGTTGTGGTCAATTCCACAGGAAGTACGCGTGTGTGGTGTGTCAAGGTGTCCAAGAGTGTGCAAATTTGAGAGTTTCTTAAATTTTCTTCGAATTAAAGAGTGAGTGAGTAGTTAATTCTGAAACTAGACTATTTTTTAAGATAGGAATTTAATCGAACACTTGGAATGCAATAACAATGTTTTGTTCCAATTGAGAGGGGGACCGGGGTTGTAACTTCAATATGGCATAGCTAGTTCATAACCACAATTATTTTGCTAAAATACATAGTATTAATGAAAATGATCCAATTGATAATTACTTACAAGAATTTTCCAACTCTAACAATTAAGCCCTAAAACTTCTTCTAAACCCAAAGAAGTATATAAAACCCGATTGATAGACCCAAGTAGGAATGTCCCTATTCCTAGTTTGATTCCGTTAATCCAGTACAATTAATTCCTCAATATACTCAATGCCTTGCTACTTGTTTAATAACCTAATTCAATTTCTACTCTTCCAAGCAAGAAGTGGATGTGTATGGGTTAATCTGGTGTTTGCAGCCACCACATTGAGACAAAAAGATGTAAACAAGTAGATAATACTGCTTGGTTTCCGGTAGTTATTTGGTTTACCACTTAAGGTATCAGCACTAAGGCTTTCAACTTAAATGGTTTTAGCCAATATGTAGTTGACAGTCAAGGTCGTATAGTTAACACTTAGGCTATGCTAAGCCTTGTTTCCCCCTCTCCTTCACTTATTGAGTGGAAAATAGTCGTCGGCTATTCATAAGCGACTTGACAGAGTCCACAAAACTTTGATTTCATGCATTTGGCTCAAAATGCCTCCCTTCATTTTGACCGTTTATGTTTAGCATGACCACTTGATGAAATCTGGATGGAGGTGGGGTAAATGGCTGATATCACTAGAAACATAACCTTTCGATGTCTTCCTTTATGCTTCCCTCAAATTAGTACCTCCTCAGTCGTCCCTTTATTCAATATCCGTCATGCTAAGAATAGGGGGTTTAAGAAAAATACGGGCTTTGTTTCGGTCAGGTGTCGAACTCTTTTATCTTCGCCAAGATGCTTTCTCAGCGATCTTTTCTCATCCTGAAGTTGATCTCCTGTCCTCTACTGACCCACCCCAATCAGCATTACTATAGATTTCAACTCTCCCATGGCCATGATTAGTATAGATCATACCTTTGCCAAGATAACCTTTGAGGTACCTCAAGATCCTGTATACTACATGTAGGTGTGCTTGACAAGGAGCATGCATAATGATTCCTCTGGATAATAACTGATCATTGCCTTGGTAAGCTATTGCCTCACCAAAGAGCTAATCAAATATGAGTCCTCGTGCGGATTCTTCCTTTTGCTCCTCAACCTATGGGGTGCTCCAAGTAATAATAAGCAAGCTACCTAGTAGTCAATCACAGTTAATGCCATAAGAGTCTACAACCCAGCTAATGGGTTTAGCTATTCACGTTAGAGAAAGAAAATATAAGATGAAAAAGGAATAGGACATAATTAAAGAGTAATTAGAAGAAAATTGATACTCTATGGTGGAGTTCAAACCTTACAAAAGTAGCTATGGCTGCTCCTCTTCTTCCAAAGATCAAAACTACATAAGCAAATGACCTACAGACTATGTATAATTGTCAAAAATTCGCGACAAAAATGCCATTTGCAAGTGCGATTTGTGGCCGCCAAATAAAGTGTGGACTACACTTTTCAGGATTTTTTTGCTTCAGTGAATTTTGTGCTGCCAGTGTATCAACATTTTCTGCTCCAATTTCTTTCCAAATTTTATGCCAAGAAGCTGAGCATGCTTAAAAATGTGTTGGCACTTTTCTCCTCCTTGTCTTCTACATTACTTCCATACTAAGCCAAAGTTTCACCATTTAAAATTTTGCCCGAGAGTGTGGCCTGCACTTAAAGTGCATTCACATTTTTCTTGGATTTTGGCTGCTCATTTTCTTTGGTTTCCAACTTCTCATTCCTCTGCCAGAAAATGCGGTCAACACAATAAACTGTTGGCATACTTGTCCTTGCTCTTTCTCAAACTTCTTGCTTTCTTTACCTTTTTTTCCATCATTCTTGATCAAATCCTGGATTGATTGTCTTTCTTGAGTTCCAAATCCTTAAAGTCACCACCTTAAGTTAGTTAGGTTATTAGATTATACTCAAAGACTCTTAAAACTCAAGAAAAAGGAAATCATAAGTTGGTAACACTGATAAACTGATGGTCTTCATTTCTTGCCCGTGGAGTAATTTCATGATTTCTTGAATCTATCTCTTTTACAATCTCAAGATATATGTCTAATCAGTTCTCTTTTATTTGTATTTGTGTGTGGCAGTTCCTTCAAAACCAGGGTTTTCTTGTCAGTATCACAAATGAAAATGATATTCAGGTATTAATCTTTACCATTAAGTTGGTCTTTTATGCCCTTAGTGCAGCATTCCCAAATGTTAATCAAAGATGGGAAACTTAAGATCATTTGTGTGCCGTAGTTTGTATTGTGTTTCTTGTTGATTTTTGGTGCAGCATTCTGAAATGTTAATCAAGATAGGAAACGTAACTTGATATGGTGTGTTAGTTTGTATTGTATCAGTTCCTTGCCTTTTCTGTTGAGATATGTTTATGTATGACATTATAATCAAGGAACTCTTGCGTGAGCTTGGCCATGCCATGAACTTGCTAAGCAAGTGAATGACAGAAGTCTTGCTTTAGTTTGGAGAATATAGCTCTACCATAATATTATTTTGAAAATGGTCAAATTTGCCCCTCTACATGCCAAAAGGATCAATTTTACCCTAGGCCTCCCTTATACTTTGCGCACACAGATTCCCTCGCCGTGACCCATATGAGAGGAAATGAGAATGCTGAGATGGGTGTGTGGGCATATGATGATATGAGGAGACATAGGATTAGTGGTCTCTGTGGTGGATAAGATGAGGGCAACGACGCTGCGGTGGCTTGGGCATGTGAAGAGCAGATGCATGGATGCCCCAGTGAGGTGTGAGAGGTTGCCTATGGTGGGTATAGAAAGAGGTGGAGGTAGGCCGATGAAATATTAGAGCCAGGTGATTATACAAGAAATGTTGCTCCTTCGGCTTACCGAGGATATGACCCAAAATATGAGAAATAATAGGTCGAGGATTAGGGTATAAGGTTAGTTGGCAATTGAGCATTATGAAGTTCCCTTAGTAGCACTATTATTATTGCTCTCTTACTCGCTTATTCTTTGATTTTATCATTACTTGTTGCTTCAAACAACAACATTACCCCAATGCCTCAAAGGCTCCCGCCCATTGCGGGGTAAGGGAGGGTCGGATGTCGCAGCCTGACCCCTATGTTTAAAAACATAGCGCGACTGTTTCCGGATGACCCATGATGAGCGTCGAAAATTGCATTGACTAACTGCTACTTCACAATTGAAAGAAGCGCAGACAATTTAAAAAGCCATTTTGCTTTATTCCATCATACCCCAAAGCCAAAAAATAGTGAATCTTTGGCTCCATCCGAGATTCATTACTTTAATTAGTATATTATTTGTTGTCAATACTTTTTCCTTTTCCATCTCAAAAAAAATTATTTGTTGTCGACACTTATTCATTTATTGTTTTTATGGCTTCTTCACTGCTGTATTACTTTTCAAATCTACTTTGGTATGTTGTACTTGAGTTGAGGGTCTTTCAGAAACCTCTCTACCTTCATGTTTGCATACACATTACCCTCCCTAAACCCCACTTGTGGAATTATACTGAGTTTGTTATTGTTGTTGTCGTTACCCATGTGGCTCAAATATATCCCTTCTCCATTAGGGCTGTCCAAGTTGCATACCCAATCTCATGTGGCACTATCATTTTGGTAAGGTGGACACCACATGGCATGCTACTTCACCCACCCCAACCCTTTATTTTACCCTTCCCCCTCCATTTGTTCTTCCACTAGCAACACCTCTTCCGTGTCCACCTTTCTGCTGCAGGTACTACTACTCATTAATAGCAAACCCTAAGGTTGAAATAGACGCAAATGTAATGAAAGTCCCAAGCATAAAGCACTTGAATAGAAAATGTTTTTTTTTTGGGTGGTGGGTGGTGGTGGTGTTGGTGGGGGGGGGGGGGGGGGGGGGGGGTAAGGTGCATGTCATGTCATGTGGTGTTCACTAAAATGACAATAAGGACAAGGGGTATATTTGAGCTACTTGGGGTATGTTGTGTGCAAAGTATAATGGAGCATTAAACTGATCCTTTTCACCTTGTAGAGGGTGAAATTTGGCCATTTTCCCTATATTATAAATTATGTTCCTAGGGTTGCACAGAAAAATGTGAAAAAACATTTATACATATAGAGTTATGATCTCACTGGAACTCGCTGGTAGCCTTTACTAATGAATAAACAAGAGAGCATGTAACAAATTAATGAGAGATCATTACTTCTAGTTATACCGTAAAAAGAATAAATGCTAGGAGATATAGCAACAGTTGTTTCTTGAAATGAGACTCTGGTGTAATGTGAAGGATGTATACTTAGATTCTACATTGGATTTTGGTATTCTCTGCTTTACTGAAAGAGTCTTAATCCACTGTTTTCCTTTATTTTGATTACCCACTTGGTGCTATAACTAATGAAGTTAATATCCCCCAAGAAAAGTAAGAAGCAAATGATGTATGTTGCAATCACACAGGGCAGAATTTCTACAATTTTGTGGTGAATTATGTGACTCATTTTTCATTCGTAAACCTGCTATACTTGTACCTCACTAGAGGCATCTGCAGAAACTTATGTTTCTTTTTTTAATAGCTCGAAAGAAACTTGTGTTACTTGTCGTGTTAATTACGACGACTCAATTTTTTAATATCAAAACCTTCTCTTTTCATTACCTGGAGCATGTGCTTATCAAAGACATACATGTATGTTGAATGTGAAGTAAGGCCTGGTGGTTTAATGATGTTTTGTTGTATGAATTTTGAATGCCTAGTAATCACTGTTATAATTACTTCAATACCTAAAATTATAAGAAGACCATTTTCATAATTTTCAACTTTTTATGTTTTGTCTGAAAGCAAGTAGGCTTTAACTGATGAATGGTTGGCTGTAAGGGTGAATTCCTATTGAAAGCAAGGACTTTAAATGCCAATGAAGACGTCTTTGCAAACACCTCCTCCCCTGTCTCCTAAAGATGGAAAAATCCCTAGAAGAAAAGTGAGGATAAAAATCTTTTGTTAAAGGTTGCACTGACTTGGCTTCCCAGAGGAGTGCTGTAACAGACGAGTTAGGAACTGTTTTGTGGTTCTGGGTTAGTAGGTGTGTAAGATTTCTCGTTCTCTTTGTGCAGGTCTGGAATCTCAAAAGCAGATCTGTAGCTTGTGATTTGCAATGGGAATCAAATATAACTGCTTTTTCAGTTATCAATGGCTCTTCCTTCATGTATGAAATCGACGTGCATGCCAGAAAGTTATACAGTGTAAAGAGTTGAGAGTATTTTATGCTTATATTAAAATTGTTCTGTCATTATAGGTATGTTGGAGATGAATATGGAACAATCTCAGTTTTGAAGTTCCATGTTGAGAACGGAGAGCTACTGCAACTGCCATATCAGATCTTATGGAGTTCTCTTTCTGGTGCTTACTGTATAATCTTAGTGAAGAACTTTATCTGATTCATTAGTTTCTAGATTATGTTTGTTACCTATTCTTTGTCAAATGACTCTTCATTAGCAGATGTTCTTTTTACTTGTAGAGTCTTTTTGAAATTTGAGCTATTTCTTCGCAGATGTTAAAACTTTGGTTTACAAGCATGAATGCCTCATTCATGTTTAGGGCAGGAAATTGACTAAAAAGAGCTGTGGGTTGCCATACCCAGATATGTCTTTCCATTTCCAAAGTCTAGGGATGCAAATTGCAGATAACTAGGCCTAGTTTGTGCAGTGCCAATAGATGGACCTGCCTCTTGGTTCAAAAGTGATTCACGTTCATTATACTTTGGTTAACCATTTATTTGCCAGCCGCCTAGGAAAACTCTCCTTAGGTTTAGTATAATTTTGTGTCTAGTATTAGAGGTTATTCAATGAGCTTTTTGCTGGTACCATATGCACCTGTAATTAACAGAAGTACAGAACTATATCTTCTCCTTTATAGGGATTTCCCTCCTACATATCTTACTGTGACACAGCTAGATTTCTAGTACATTAGCTCTGGATCTTATTTCTTTTAATACAATCAACTTGATTAACTTTGTTTCCTATCTTATATAGTTCAATCTATGTGGGATGTATGCCAGTGATTAGCTGCTCTAGAAAATTATGGCTACAGATGACAGTAGACTTTATTTTGAGAGTTTTGGATCTTTCTATCAGAATAAGGGGGTATTTGGATTGATTTTTTTGTTTTTTTTTAAACGTATCTTATAAGCTAAAAGCTAAAAGCCATAAGTTGGTCATATCCAACTTTTGGCTCTTAACTTATTTTTGTACTTTTTCAACCTAAAACATAGTGCTTAAAAACATTTTTTGTCTTTCCCAAACACCTCCAAAATTTTTTAAAAAGAGCTTAAAAGCCAAAAGTTAATTAAAACTAAGTTGCTCGGACTCAGGTGGGGTGGGGGTGTCCGATACGGGTGCGGATCTAGAGGTTGGATTCTCTATGATCTAAATTTTAAAATTTAGAGATACGGATCCATGTATGGATATGGGTGTAAGGATTTGGCTAAAAAATAATTCAAATATTTAAAAATAGAGTTGTAGAACTTAAGTTATGAGATATTATGTGGAAAGATTGTGGAGAAAATATTAGTCGAGAGGAGAATCCTGGAAGTAGATAAAGGGAAAGGGAGTGACAATAGAAATTTATATATACAATACAAGGTATTCCATCTTCTCCAATTTCACCTTACTTTTGGTTTTGATTAAAGAAATCATTGGATATGTCCAAAATCTCTCCCTTGAATTTGGTCAAAGTTCCCAAAACTTATTGAGGAGATTGGGTACAGATCCCACATCGATACCCTCACCACACCCACGTCGTGTTGACACGAGAACGGCACCAAAAATGAAGAGGCCGAGCAACTTTGACTTAAAACAAGCCAATCTAAACACCTACTAAGCATCTTCACCAAACATATTTCATTTGTTAAGAGAATATTGAACTGGCTTGATTTAACTTCATGATTACCTAACAGCCGTTGGTTCTTCTGTCAAAAAGGTTCTGCTTTTTTCAAATGCTCATGTGCTTAATATAGTTCAACAAACCTCTAAGGTTGCCTACTTTTGTATTATATTGCAGAAGCAGCTGGTTTTCCGTTTTCAGATCATCAACCAGTTGTTGGAATTCACCCGCAACCTTTTACTTCGGGAAATAGGCAAGTCATTGTTAGTGCTTAAAGTTTCTTCCTCAACCATCACAAACCTCATGTTAACTAAAATAAGCCCTGCCTCTCTGTTGATATTTTTATTTTTATTTTTAATTATAGCCTTGCAAGGTATATGTTCTGTTATTCAATGTTGGTTTTTGGCATACAAGTCGGAGAATCTTACATGTGAATGAAGCAAGAAAAACAAAGAAAGGCCCCCTTGCTTGCAGATTTTTCTTCTAAGATACGCGACTCAGTTATGAGATGGCATTCAGTGGTTCTTTCGGGATAAAAAAAGTGGTTCTCATTGGATTAAAAAAGAATTGTTGTTGAGCAATTTCTACTAGTCCAACCCCCACTCGAGGGATAATGCTGGGTTTGTTGCAGATTTTTCTTCTAAGATACGTGACTCAGTTATGAGATGGCATTCAGTGGTTATTTCGGGATAAAAAAAGTGGTTCTCATTGGATTAAAATTGTTGTTGAGCAATTTCTACTAGTCCAACCCCCACTCGAGGGATAATTCTGGGTTTGTTGCTGTTGTTGCAATTTCAACTAGTAATTACTGAATGCCGTTACATTTTGGTCATAAGAAGCCTCAATATAGTAATGGTATAGATAAAGTGACATCTCCTCTCATTTACCATTTGGTTCAACTGTAGATGCCTTCTCTGGCCAAAGTCCTTTTCTTGCAGTGTTTTGAGTTAAATCAAAAACCAAGAAACTTAGCATATTTCTATTAATCAATAGGAAGTGCCTGACTGCCTGGGAAATACTAAGCAAAATGGAATGGTGGAGGCATCATTTAGCGGTAAAAAGACTATTATTCCCCTTTACTGGTGGCAACTAACAAAATACAAATCTGTCAATTGCTGTATGGGGCTTTGTCTTTATGATTTTATTACTGCCGTGTGGTCCCTTATAATTTTGCATATGTTTTTGCTTTATAAATTCCTGAACTGATGACACTTATTGCAGATTATTGATTGCATACGAGTGTGGTTTAATTATACTTTGGGATGTCATCGAAGCCCATGTTATCATTGTCAAAGGTGATAAAGATCTCCGTTTGAAGGATGGTGCTTTAAACTTTAAACAGAACAGAGATTCCAGCTTTCCTGATGATCTATTGCAGCACCAATTAGAGGAGAAAGAGATAACCACACTTTGCTGGGCATCCACTGACGGATCCATTCTCGCTGCTGGGTACATAGATGGAGATATTCTGCTTTGGAAAACATCAAAATCGACCGCAAGCAAAGGTCAGGAAGCTGGACCATTTGATAACGTTGTTAAGCTACAGCTGTCTTCTGTTGAAAAGAGGCTTCCAATTATTGTCTTACACTGGTGGGCAAACAGTAAATCCCGGAATACTAGTGATGGCCATCTCCTCATTTATGGCGGTGATGAAATAGGATCCGATGAAGTCATTACGGTAAGTTTTACACTAAATTACAGAAATATCCTCATTAACGGTAAGTTTTACACTTAGTCACAGAAATATTCTCATTATTGTTTTATCATTTTGCTATATTCTGGACACTAGCTAAGTAGACTTAATTTGTCATTTATATGATGTTTGTGCTTCAAATTATAAAATGTTGCATTTCTGGGTCAACATGAACTGCACTTTAGGCCAAATAAAACGGAAACTGAGCATTGAAATCTAAAAGACGGAACTTGCACTTCCTATGCATTTTGAGCATTTAAGTATTATGTTTGCTTGTTTATATCACTATTGTGAATATAATGTATTTGCTTGTTTATATCACTATTGTGAATATAATGTATTTGCTTGCTTATATCACTATTGTGAATATAATGTATCATTTAAGTGGTTGGTAAATTCAAGTTATATCTTAGCGTGTGTATTTTTAGATTTCTAGGATGTTGGATTTTGAAGTTTGAAATGATCTTGATTCGAAAAGCATATTTAATATCTGATGACATCTACCATTATAGAGTTTTTGTGGTTAAGTAAAATTGTTATCGTTGTAGCATTTTAGTGTGGTAGATTTGATTTGACATCTAAATAACATTTAAACTGATGCTTGACTCATTGAGCAATCGTTTGAAAATCAACACATCTTATATTCAATTACAATCAAGTTTAAATTCTAAATTAGGTTAGGTTATCAGATACCCGCCTTAGGTCAGTTGGAATAATGAATATTCTATGCTAGTAGATGTGCACACATGTCCATAGTAAAAATTCACTGGCTGCTTCAAGAAATATTATTTACCAAGAAACTTCATAATATTCTAGCACTTTTTTATTTTCCGTCTATTTGTGATTTACATGTTTGTGTATAGGAGAGCATACATGTCTAATTCAGAACCAGTGGTAAAATTCCTCACAGGTTCAGTTCTCGCATTTCACCCCCAGAGAAGGGAAAGAATTTGAACAACAGCTGTTTAGATTCTGTTACGCGTCATATTTTTTCCTGGGATATGGCATACCATCCTACTATCTACATTCTCAAACATAACCATATTTATGATAAAAGCTATTTTCTGGTGCTTCGCTGCTGCAGATCCTTACTCTTGAGTGGTCATCTGGAATGGAGACTTTGAAATGTGTTGGTCGTGTTGACCTCACTCTTAGTGGCTCATTTGCAGATACGATTTTATTACCAACTACCGGGGCAACAGCAACTGATGAAAAAGCTGTTTTATTTGTGTTGATGAGTCCTGGACAACTAAACCTTTTTGATTGTTCCACCTTGTCCGATTTGGTATCTAAAGAGGAGAAAAAAGTATCTCTATCAGCTAAGGATTTTCCTGTAGAATTGCCAACTGTTGATCCTTCCATGACAGTGACAAAACTTACCCAGTTGCATTCAGATGGAAACTTAATAGAGGTGATGCAGCCCCATTTCATTGTCTTCCCCTCTCTCTCTCTCTTTTTTTTTTTATTTTTGACCGCCAGAGTTATTTGATTTAGATAATTGTGGGTTTTTGTATTTTAACCAGACTCCTTTCTTCAAGAAGTTCTCCGCAGCAACATCATCTGGGGCTAGCAGGTGGCCCTTGACTGGAGGGGTGTATAATCATACTTCTCGAGCTGAGACTAACAGGATACAGAGATTTTTTATAGCAGGTTATCGGGATGGATCTGTAAGGATGTGGGATGCCACTCATTCGGTCTTCCTTCTCCTTTGTGTCTTGGATAGAGAGGTTGACACAGCATTTAAAAGTTCCACATCACTTTCATTAGTCGTGTTGATATGGAACTCTGACTTTACTATTGTGATTTTCAGGTTAAAGGTGTAAATACAGTTATACCAAGTGCTTCAGTTTCAAAAATAGATTTCTGCTTCGAGACATTGAGATTGGCAGTTGGGGATGCAAGTGGTCTGGTGGGAAACACCTCCTTACATTTCTAATTTGGTGTTAATGTATATTGACGCCTATATTAATTTCCTTTTACACGCAGGTGCGTCTTTATGATTTCAAACATAGTGATATGGGAAACTTCCACATTGTTACTGATACTAAAAGTGAAGGTAAATGTAACTGTTATTCCATTATCCAATGTCCTTGTCATAGACTGATGGCCTGCCTTAAGTATAGTATGCTTCCATAGGGTCACACAACTCCTTATCCAGACCACTGAACTTATATAAGATCTCCTGGTTAATAAACTACACCAATTTTTGGAAGTTTTCTTTGAAATGGATGGAAAAATATTACCCTCTGTCAGAAATAGACTGTGCTTTAAAATAGAGCATTAAAATTATTTGATATCAGGTAGGATGAATTCAACTTTTGAGGTGGAAGTTGATCTTAATTTCCGAACTGAAGTTTGTAAACTTCTAACTGAACTTGGGTTGGCACTTTGGCCAAAAATTTTAGTTTAGCATTTGATTGATAGTTTAGCTTTGAAATTGTTCCTCCATGTGCAGGTAGATGAGATACTGAGGATCCCATAAGAAGTTGGTATCAAAAGATCTCTAGTTAAATAGCTTCTGGGAATCATGTGTCTGATTTTTATTGAAGTAAATATTTCTTGGATGGATGTTTCCGAAGACACACCTTGTCTTATATGTTTGTACCAGCCATAGTGAATACATATTTGTCTAAGAGATTTTTACACCCTATATTCATTCGGGTGTTGATATATCCCCATTTGCCAATTTCTTCCTTCCTTACCTATTAAGTCCACTTTACATACAAATTGTTAAAAATATATATATATATATATATATATATACAAATGGTAAAAAATCAAATTGTCTCCGTTGTTGGAATGTTTGAGTGGATCTTCAAAGTTGAATCTGAAAATTGTGATTGATTGTTAGTTGACAAACTTGATTTGTTATTGTGTTTGGAGCTCAAATCGTGTTTAAAGTACTGTTTTTGTAAGTTTGGGTTGTTAAAATCAGATTAGAAAGGTAACACACCATTGTTAAACTAGCTTGAAAAGGTGAATTTGATTTTTGTGAGAAATTTAGAGTGAGTGTTGTTTAGACTTGTTGGAATTAGTTGAAGGAGTTCGTCTACAAATTTTGAAGCCATTTTGACTGGTTTTGAACACGAATTGCAACTGAAAATCACAGGAAAAGTTCGTCACTGTAGCTATCGATGTGCTATAAACTTTTATACAAGATAAATACATTTTTATACTGGGTAGATGCATTGTTTATATAGGTGTATAAATACTGTATAGTAATGTAGCTACAACAACATACCCTGTGTAATTCCACAAGTGGGGTATGGGGAGGGTAGGATGTATGCAAACCTTACCACTACTTTGGTGTATAATGAGTGTAAGGGTGCTGTCATCAAAAAAATGTGTAAGGGTGTAAAACACTGTTGCAAAAAATGTTAGCGCTACTAATATAAACTGAATAATATGACTACATGAGTGCCAAGTATTTTGTTTGCCTGTATATGTTTGAAACTTTCCCTTTGTAAAATTGTAGCATAGTGTGACGGCCCGAGTTCTAAGTCCATGAAAATAAGCTTTATTATTGGTTAGTCAGCAAATGTTGATTTTACCCCACATGTGGGTCTGGTGGACTTTCTGCCTTATTAATAAAGCAAGTTGAGACAGTGGAACATATTCTTAAACAGTTGCAACCTGCCTGAGTCAAATGATAAATAAGGTTGTCCCTGATAATGTTTCTGTTCTCTTAGATGAACTTGATTATGACCACACACAATGTCTAACCACCTCTATGCATCCATTGAGCTGTCCACTGTTATAGCAAGCTACTTTGTGGCCAATGATTGAATCTATTGTGCAAGAAGTTTCTTTTACGGTTTTACCAGCATCTTTCCCTACATATTAAAATGAGTGATGGGGTATGCAGTATAAGGGTCAAACCATTTAGTTTCTACATTGATTCCAGACATATATTCCTTAAATATTTGTAAAATGTTACATACAACAACAATAACACACCCAGTGTAGTTTCATAAGTGGAGTCTAGGGAGGGTGAAGTGTACACGGACCTTAACCCTATCTTTGTGGGGTAGTGAGGATGTTTCTGATAGACAGAATGTACTATAACCTTTAATTTAAAAAAGCACTTAAAAATTGTTTCAAACTTATAGTCAAAGAGTTGTTTGATGCTTCAAATAGTAATGTTCTTTGACAGAATGGGATAAGAGGAAATAATATATCATTTCCATGTTGAATATTCCTGATTTACTTTGCATAATTGGAAATGAACTATTATCTGTGAACTCACTGGTGTATGCCTCTTCTTAGTTCATGAGTTGGCACAAGGTCAAGGACCTACTTGTAGAGCTGTTCTGAAGCTTCTCGATGTTCGAGTCCAAGCAATTGTGTTTGTAAATCATGGAGCCAGACTTGCAGTTGGATACGAAAATGCTAAGGTCAGAAACACTATCATTTTCTTAATGTTTTGTGATGAACTTATGGTGTCAGTTTTATTGTTGATTAATGTGGATACTTGTTCTCAAATGCCTCCACTTTCAGGTTGCAGTGCTTGATATAACTTCATTATCGGTATTGTTTTTATCAGACTTTGCATCTCTTGGTAGCTCACTACTGGTGACTCTGATTGCAAAGAGATTTGTGCTTAGTGACCGTACTAGCAAAAGCCCAAAACAATCAGAGCTTCCAGAAAACCGTATGGAGGAACTCATGTTCATTTTAACTGAGGATGCAAAGATCTATGTAATTGATGGTGGTAATGGTAAAACATATGGTTCAGGGCCCGTGCATTTAAAGAAAGCGTCAACTGCAATTTCTATGTATGTCATAGGCAAGTACATATTTGTAGAGAAATCCAAAATTTATTGACATGTAAATTGTACTCAGTTTTGTGTTGATTTCTTTCATTTCAGAAAACAACATCCCATTGTCTGATATAATAAGCAAGCAGCCAGAATCCAGCAAGGATGATGCAGCTAGTAATGAGCCTTCCCAGGAAATGACCTCTCATGATCTAAGTGATATGGTTCCATTTCTAGAAAATGACCCCTCCAGGAAACACTTTGAGGAGTCTTTTATCCTACTTTGCTGTAAAGATTCTATACGGACTTATGCTACAAAATCTGTAGTTCATGTGGGTATATTGTTTTATCATGTCTGCATTTATATTTCATTGGATGTTCTAATATAATTCAATTTGATTCGTCAAACTAGGGCGATAAGAAGTCTGTTTGCAAAGTAAAGCTCGACAAACCTTGTTGTTGGACTACTACTTTTAAGAAAGAGGGGAAAGCATGTGCACTACTATTACTTTTTCAGACTGGAGATATTGAGATTAGGTAAGCTTCTTGTTTCCTAAATTTTCTGGGCAAGTACCATTCCAAAACTTTTAAAGACCTTAGTAATCATTATTACTTGGAGCGGATACATTTGAACCGAGGGTTTTTCGGAAACCACCTCTCTATCTCCATGAGATAGTGGTAAGGTCTACGTATACTCTGCCCTCCCCAGACCCCACTTTGTGGCATCTCACTGGGTATGTTGTTGTTATAGTAGTAATGCATAATTAGAATATTTTCCAGTATTTGGTTGGTCTCTTGAACACATGTTATATTAACTTGTCTTCTCTTAAGACATTTCACTAACTCTATAGACTTCCCTGTAAGTGATCCTATGTTCCACGACCCTACTCTTAACTTAAGTATGCCCTTTCCCCTCTTACTACCACTATCTCTCGCCATGGTTCCCTTAGATACCAAGGTAGGTTGTGTGTGCCTTGTGTTGATGACTTGATAGAGAAGATTCTTGATTAGGCTCATAATTCTTCCTATTCTATTCACCCCAGTTCTACAAAGATGTATAGGGATTTGAGGAAGCCTTATATTTTAAAAATGTTCTCCAAGAAAATAACCACATCAATCACACCTTGATCCTAAACTAGTTTATGTCAAATGGAGAAAATTTGCTCATGTCATTTATGGATGGTCTTCATTGCTACTTTTTAAGTATCTCAATTTGTAGTCATTTTCCTTTACAATTATCGCAAATTGCACAACATATCACTTACTTCAGCTAACACATAAACATTGTTGTAAGTTCTTAACACTGCGCCATTGCCAAAATATTATTTTGATGTCCTATCACCCATCTTCTGGAGATGAAGATTAAGATACAAGTTATTTAAGACATACATTACTATCTTATATCCAGCCAAATGTTGGAAAATGACCTACAAATAGTTTTTCAAGGTAAGATTTTATAGAACATTTTTGTCATACTAAATGCACCTTGAATGTACGAGTTTTCTGTATGTTATACAATTCCTTACTGTCAATTATGCAAGAGTGCTTTGCTGCTTGTCCATGATAACATATTATGGAAGAACCTTTTAATCATACTAAATGTACCTTGTATATCCAAGTATTCTGTGTGTTATACAATTCCTTACTGTCAATTATGCAAGATTGCTTTGCTGCATGACCATAATAATATTATGGAAGAACTGAGTGTCAAATTATTGCTAACATCTATGTATCTCCAGATCTCTGCCTGATCTAGAGTTGATGGAGTGGTCCTCTTTAATGTCAGTTTTAAGGTGGAATTTCAAGCCAAATATGGACAGGGCAATGAGTTCCACAGAGAATGGCCATATTGCTCTGGTAATCAGAGTTGCAGGGCATGCTATTATCCTATCTCATAGCACTATTGTTTGCTTATTGAAATTTCAGCCTATTCTTTCATGGATGTCTTCTTATCATCTCTGTCTAACAAATACCAGGCTAATGGTTCTGAACTGGCTTTCTTGTCTCTATTAGCTAGTGAAAATGATTTCAGGTATATGATCAGTTACTCCTACTTTTCCCTCAAATGAATAGCTTACTCATGAGCATCATAGATTGTTCAAAATTACTGATTCAACAATACAATTTCCAGAATCCCAGAATCTTTGCCGTCTCTTCATGATGAAGTGCTCGCAGCTGCAGCAGATGCTGCCATGAAATTCTCCACTCAGAAGAAGAAACAGGTCTGGTTGATAAAGATGTTTCCTTGCGGTCTCTGTCTTGTAGTGGCTGAATTCTTATAGATGTTGCTGCAGGGTGGTGGCCCAAATATTTTAGGTACTCTAGTTAAAGGATTTAAAGCAGGAAAAATGAATCAAAATATGGATCTCAGTCAGATGTCGAACTCAAACTTTAGCCATCTGGAAGGTGTTTTTATGAAGAAGCCACTCCACCCAGAACCGTCCCCAACTAAGGAAGTTGTAGAAGTGGAGCTCGATATAGGTAATATCCCTTCATATCTTACATTCTTACTTCATGAGTGACATTTTCTTTTCTGTTCGTCTATATTGGTTTATTTAGCATTTCCTTAGTTGATGTGGCCCTAATTGAAGTTTTACTTTTGACAGATGATATTGAAATTGATGAACCTGTTCCTATGGCTTCTACTTCATCTCATGGCACACAAAACATTAAAAGAGGTAACTTACATCAGCTCGATCATCTGCACTTTCAGATCCATAATATAACGAATATTTTCCCTGTATATATTGCAGGAACTGAAAGAGAAAAGTTGCTTGATTCTGAAGGTGATGATGCCAAGCCCAGACTTCGGACACGTGAAGAAATCATAGCAAAATATAGAAAAGCTGGGGTAGTCATATTTGTTGGTTTTACGACTTTTCATTCTGAATTATGTGTCCTTGTTGATATATTCAATCATCTTTATCTTTCAGGATGCATCATCAGCGGCTGGACAAGCAAGAGACAAGCTTCTAGAACGCCAAGAAAAACTTGAGGTAGGCTAATTAGTTTAAAATGGTGAGGATGTGCATGTAACACGAAAATACATGAAAGAAATCCGTTCTTGTAACCAAAAAGAATTCAGAGTATAATAAACTAAAATCATTCGAGATTTCTTAAGAGAAGAGGAAGTGGGATAGATGGGCAGAGAAAAAATTGAATAGGAAGGCTGCTCTATTCAGAATCCAATGATAAATACTTTTGACAACTCATTCTTCTGTTTGCACTGCAACTTGGTCCCTGGTCCTTGTCTGGTTCTGCATTGTGTTCCTCTTCGAGGAATGCTCAACTTCTCGTTATACTGTATCCAGTCCTTGTGTGCCAAACTTTGTTTATTGTGGTTAATTGATACTGTATAAGTCAAGGACTTTTGTTCTTCGTGGCATCTGTTATTTTATCTCCTTCAGATTGAAAATGATGGGAATCCTTTCGAGAAAGAAGAGGCATAAGCATCGCCTGTCACCTCTGCTTATTGTGGTTAATTGATAACACTTAATAGTCTTGTTATGTACTTTTGCAGAGAATTAGCCAAAGAACTGAAGAACTACGCAGTGGGGCTGAAGACTTCGCATCATTGGCAAATGAGCTTGTCAAGGTAATGGAGAATCGCAATCGAAAATGGTGGCAGATATGAAGATAGGCTTTGGGTTCTTCACCACCTTCCCTCTATAAAAGAAAATTCATCATTTTTGCGCCTAAGAAGTTGTCAGTGTTTGACATATATCCTGTACGGATGGGTATGGCTTTTCAAAACTTGGGGTTAAAGCAACTGACGAGAGTGAAGCTTAGTTTATTTGTGAAAAGCTTAGGTGGTTTATTGTTCGTGAAGGAATAATCTATCATTTTTTTGTTCATTCCAGTCTCTTTTGCTTGTCTGCAAAGGAGATTATGTGACAGATGACATATTTATTGTTTGTGAAGTGAGTAAAAGCCTTTCAAAACAGATACAAAAAATAAGACTACCAATTATAACGTGTAACTAGAGGTGTCAAATGGGCGGATTGGGTTGAAATTGGTAGGTTAAAATGGGCTGTATTAAATATCGAATTGGGTCTTGACTCGCCTAGATGTACTTTGGGCTCAACTGGACTAAAATTCGGGTTGAGTCATGACCAGTTAAATTTAACCCACTTAATTTAAGACTAGCATTGAACATACAAAACAAATGATACATTGAGTTGAAGTGAGAATCTTATTGGGTTTAGCTCAGAATTATTTTATAATGGATTAAATTGTATCAGGCTGAAAATTAGTTCAATTTTAAATCATATTGAATTTAACTCATAAAATTATGGATAGGACGCTTATTTTTCCACCTCTATGTGTAACGTTTATAAGATTTTTTGAGATAGAGTAACTGGTTATCTCCGATGAAACCATGAACATTTTCCTTTGTAAAACTCGACCTTAGACAGCTTCTTTCTTGAACTGTCGATTCGTTTGAATATAACGGAACCACCTTTACAGTGTCCAGTATGGTTTCAGATCCACTTGTACAATTGAAGCAGATGTTCTTGTACTGGAAAGAGTGCTTTTTCAGAGATTTGGTAGTAAATAGTTGGAAAAAAGAAAAAAAAAATTCACCCGGCACATGTTATACCTGGAACTGGCATGTAAATTGCACTGACATACCATTAGCTACTGTTACCAAGGTCCTGATCATGTCTGCATATGCATTTCAAAGATGAGATGAAAGGGATGATGAATGTTAGGCTGCGTCTAAATTCAGGGCGTCTAATGACTATTCAACATGTCATTATTTTTTTCTTTTCAAGCTACAACTAGATAATGTTTGCATAGTAGGAGAAAGTGTTCCTACACTCAAAAAATCAAATGTCACAAAGATTTCGATAGTGTCATTTTTATTGATACCATGTAACCAGCACCTAGAATGTTTCTGCCAAGTCCATTTGCAGCTAAACTTTTAATTGCATGTATGTCTATCACTATCGTAAGAAGGCGACATAAAGTCTAAATTAATGTGGAACCATTCATCTTGTGAAATCTCCACATCTACGACCAGGAAGATGCACCAACACGTGAGTTGGTAATCCTTCTGGCAATTAGATCTTTCAGCTCAAGTTCACTGGGAAACCTGTTCTCTTTCAGTTTAGAGAAAACCTGTCATACAAATGAAAATTCAACGGTAAGAAGAGACACAAGAATGTACAGCAAACTACTTGCTATGAATTAAATAAATAAATTCAGTACACAGCAAGTGTTGCTGAGAAGGAAGACAAGCAACATACTAAATTTTGTCCTGTTAACTAGACACACAGCTGAATTCAAAACTCAGGTTACTCAAAAGACGAGAAATGTAAATGGACCCAATCTTGATTCACATTCTCATGTCTTATAAGTTGACATATCTACACAATCAATAAAAACTTCATATCACATGCTACAGGGGCTACAAAGATCTAAGTGAATCATGGTACTTCAAAAGTTAGCTACACTTGACCTCCTCCGTATAAAGGCATTGCTCAAAGATGATTCTCACAAAATTTAAAAGTAACATTTTATATGTATGAAGAGGGAGTAGAAGTATAACATGACAACGACATCCTCGGTCCAAAAATGAACTACAATTTGCCTTAAGCCAATCTTCCCCTCTATGAGCAGGTCAAAGAGAATGATAGGTGTTCAGAGAGTTAAAAGGTTAATTTTTTATATTCATTTTCTTTCCTGAAAAGAGCAAATAGGTTTAACATAGTAAAGATTAACACCACCTATCTGATAGTAGATGCCTGATAGTGCATCACAGATATCTCAAATAATCAAACAGTCTTGGATATCTATCTAGTCTCTCTAGGAAAGACGGTTTCCAGAATTTTCTTCTCATAAGACAGATTGTTTTAGACATAAAAAAGGCACAGAATGATAATCATTTCCCGAAGTTTTTAACCTCAAGGAAAAGATATTAAAAAAAGAAAAAGATAAGCATAGAAAGATTGAAAAATACATACCAGTTCACCATTACAATACACTTCAAAAGCACCAGAACTTTGCAGCATGGACTGAAAGAAATTTCCCAGGAGCCAAGTGGTTGCCATAGTCCCAAATCTGTTTGCACGCAACTGATAAAACCATGGAGGTGGTACAGCATATCCCAACCTAGGAAATATCTGTTCACCAGCCATTACAAGGCCAATGACACCAAATTGGACAATGGGTACTACTTTGCCCAACAATCGTTTTGGAAGTGGAGGAGGATAGTTAGCGAGGACGACATGGATACCAGGAAAATGATTATCCAACATGTTTTTCATTGTCACAGCTGTCCCTCTGCCAAGAAACAAGAAACTTAAATGCAGTTTGATATGGTAAGACCGCAGCACAAACAGTTGTACAGACTGGATAACCAAATGAACGAAGTAATGGGAAGGTAAATAAAAATCACTTTTCAATATAACGCTGCTGTGCATATCTTTTCTTATCCATACAAAGGAACCACATTCATGATTAAAATCTTCATCCACCAAACATATCAAGCATGCACTTCTATGGATCCTGTATATATTGGCATATATGGTAAAGGTTTTTGCATCTGAACGGGGATCCAACAAATCATACAAAAGGAAGTTGTACAGCATTTTCTCTACAAATCAAGTTAGAAGGTTATTGGGCATTCTAAGACCTAAACAGTAAGAGTTCCCAACATTCTCCTTTAGTATTGAGACCTCTTTTGCATCGTGCAACTAAGAATCTTACACCACTTAGAATGACGTTAAACACTCAATCAGATGAATTCAAATCATGTTGGAGAGCCAAGCAATTATGTTCCTCAAATCTCAAAATTCTTGGCAGTACCATATATTTACTTGTTGATACAGCCAACCCATCTAGTTTGGGACTGAAGCCCAGTTGATTAACTAAAACTTAACTTAAAAATATCCATTTGCCATATTTAAGGAGATTTTTAGACAAACATCTATGATTTATTTTAGGCTACAAGCTCCAAAAGACTTTCCCTTTTCCTTATACTTGATGCCCAGTCAAATCACCGTCACGGAGAGAGTAGTAACATGGAAGCTATTGTAAAACAATATACTAAGTCTGAAAATTTCCATTAATTAAGCAAAACCCAATAGAAAGAAACAAAACCTGTAAGAACAAGAAGAGCAGAAATCAATGCTGACGGTATTACCAATACCAACTGCACCAATACCACCAGTTTTCTGCAAGTCAAACACCAAGAAACATATATAAAAAGATACCCTTTTATTGAAAAGACATAAGAAACATTGAGCGAGGCTCACTACCTGAGTAGGGAATTCAAGAGTCTGAGGTTGTTGGATCACATGGGGCGGCTGGTGGTGGTGATGATGGTGGTGATCGGAAGTGGGGTTTTGAGGGGGAGGAGTAAATAGTTGGAGGAGATCGGAGATGAACAAGAAAATGGGTAAACCCACCAAAAGAAGCTGAGTTCGATCCATTATCGCCAAATTCACACAGAGAGAGGGGCGGGGGAAAATGGGGAACTTATTTCTTTTTTCTTCCTTTCAGACGAGGGTAAGGGTGTTAAAATCAAACCCATTCGAGTTTGGGCGAATAATTGATTCATTTATTTATGAAAATATTAAGGTTCACAATAAATATATAAGTATTGTTTATGGCCAGAAACAAACATATATCAATTAATTATTTTTGCATATAATTACTCAAAAATATCTTAATTATACTTTATAGCTATAATTTTGATTAATATATTTTGTAACTATAGTTACAACATCATTTGTATAAGCCATGCAACATTTGTATATATAACGAATTTGCAGTTTTTGGATATCATTTATATATTTTGCTATGCGATTTGTGCATAATATTTATATAATCCACAATGTTTATATATTTTGATATACAATTTCATTCATGCATAATGTTTGTATTAAATGCACAAATTATGCAAAACTCAAACTATAACTACAACTAGATATTTGTCGCGAACCATAATTAATTAAAAGTATAGCTATGTTAACTAATGGTAAAATAACATAATTAAGCAAACATATGATATGTATTTATATTATACAACTATAGTTTGAAAAAAATTACAATTTGTAGTTATAGTTAGGTTTTTGTTACTATTTTTTCTCTCCTCTCTTCTTTTCTCTTGCATCTCTCCTCTCTTTCTGCAATTTTTTTACGAATATACAATTATAAATGTATACAGGCTGCATATATACAATTATTTTGACAGATATACATAGTCAATTCGAACATATATAAATATACAATTTAACTCTCTCTACTCTCATTCACCTCTCTCCTCCCTCTCTCGATCTTGCTCGCCTCTCTCCTCTCTCTCCTATTCTCACTTTTCAGATATACAAATATATATGTATATTAATTACACATATATAATTATTTGACAGATATACACATATAATTTGACAAATATACATATACAATTTGTCTCTCTTCTCCCTCTCTCACCTCTCTCCTCCCCTCTAGTTCATATAGCCGAGGTTATTTGTGTAATTATGTAAAATATAATTATTTGACCATATTAAATTTTAAATCTGGGCTATTTATGAAAATTCTCCTAAATAAAATTAATAAAAGTTAAAAACTAAATTGAATCTTGATCTGTTTTATAATTCATTATTCAATCCTTATGGATTCTAAGTAGCTTTGAATTGGATTAGATCTCAATTCATTATAATTTATTTAAATTTAATCTAAGATCTAATCCACTCAATTATCATCCCTAGATGAAGATAATATTGTTATGAACAAATAACAAAAATGACCTTTTTATATTTGATGCTAGGTTCAAAATTCTACCTCAAGAGGCATTTATAAATTTGGTCCTTTTAAGTTTATTAAAAATAAATACTTTATCAAATATTTAGTGAACTTTGTTTGTTAGATTTGACAGGACATATAAAAGCAAATAAATTAGCGAAAACTCTTCTTGATGTGTATAGATAATTTTTTTTTAATTATTTCAGTCAAATCCAAAGAACATAAATTATTATATATCGGGAAAAAACATTCATATGCATTTTAAGAGCCTATATTACATGAATGTGTTAACAAAATTGATTTACCACCAAATGTCACTATTTGTTTTTAACAAAAGTGTACATATATGGATCAAATCAAAAAAAAAACAAAAACAAAAAGGAAACGTGTGACCGTTAAATATGTGCAATTAATGCATATTGTCGGCACAGTGTACTTGTCTAGAGGAAAGGGGGAAAAATTGCAATAATATTAAGCAACTGACAATTGCATTAAATTGGATCTCTATTTTATCCCTCCTTCACTTAATACTTGTAATTATTGTGGAAATACTGTTGAGAGTGGAGTTTAATTAGTCATAAAGTGACTCGGAAAAGTCTTTTAGTAGGATTAGTTAGTTAAGATTAAGGATAGTTAAAATTAACTAATAGGATTAGTTGGCTTAGTTAATAATTAGTGAAAGGTATAAATAGGGAATAGAATCCCTATTTCTGCTCTTGCGCTTATTTTTGTAAAGGG